>OX454525.1:210899137-211059137 GCA_949715645.1 Portevinia maculata | reverse complement strand
GACGAACTTAATGGACGACGATCTCACCACGTATCTCAGTGGTGCTGATGTAATTGCCTCTTCGCAACCGCCTCAAAAGGCGCATACACCCAAAGCCTCCACATCTGAGGCTTCTTCAAACAATGAACAGTGGCAAAAACCCAGCAAAAGACACAGGGATGCCTTAACTCACCCTGTTACAGAAATGGATACCACATCCCATAGTTCTGCAAATTAATTTTCAATTCTCCAAGACCTGACCATTCGGAGCTCGAATATTCCAACAACAACTGAGTCTGCCAACACCACAGCACCTCCCAGCAGTACGCCGAAGCAGAGCAGCTGCATTGCAGATGACGCCAACAAGAAGACACCAAACAATCCCGTCCATAACACCAACGAGGAACACCAGCAGAAATTGTCTAAGGGTAAGTTCTGTCGCCCCATAATTATGACAAGCGTTGACACTAGAAAACTTACTCTTGATTTAAAATCAAAAGATATTAATTTTAAAATTGTGAATCGTGGTGGGCGTAGTAAAATATACGTGAGCGACAGGGTGGTTCATCAACAGCTGATGGATCTGCTTAAAAATAACGAAAACGTCAAAGCGTACTCTTTTACACCAAAAGAGGATAAAACTACAAATCTCATCCTAAGGGGACTGACGGTGTAGAGGTTAGTGTGTTGGCTTGTTACCCGTGCGGTGCAGGTTCAATCCCCATGGGGAACAGCAACATACGCCACCCATTCACATGCCTCTACACCAAAAGGAGGAATTCTGCCTGGTAGTACAATGAACCGTTACCGAGTCTGAGTGCTCTAGGATTTTAAAAAAAAAAATTAAAAAAAAGGGGACTGACGGCAGACTTCTTAGAGAATGAAATACTCGAGGAACTCAAACCGATTTCATCCATTGTCGACAAAGTCTCAAGGTTTTCCACCATTTGCTCTCGGGCACAGAAAATAATATACAATCTATTCTTAGTCAGACTCCTTCCGGGCATCTCAGCCGAGGAGATCTTCAAAATTAAATTTCTATTCAACACCCAAGTCACCTGGGAGAAACCCAAGGGCAACAAATGGGCACTGCAGTGCAGGCGTTGCCAACTGTTCGGCCACCTTGCCAAAAATTGTGCAAACAATTACAATTGTGTTAAGTGCGTCCAGCGGCACGAACCTGGGCAATGCCCAATTTTCAAAGACGAAGCGTCCATGGCAACGTGCGTTAATTGCGGCCAAAACCACCCGGCCAACTACAGAGGTTGCGAATCCTTCAAAAAATATGAGAGCAAGAGGAAGCTGATCTTCCAGGAGGCCAGGTCAAGGAAAGAAAGTAGGAAGGAGGAGGGACCTTACAGGGAGGAACCTTACCTCATCGAAAGTTTCTTACGCGAGTCACTTCCACCAAATGAAGGATACTCCCCCCGCGCGTTAAAATAAACTTTCCGCGAAGGGCAATATACTCAATCAATTTCTTGGCTTATCCAAAGGACTTTATGTCCAACCTGAACAGTTTCAACACAATAATGCAGAAGAGACTGGCGTATCTTGATCTCGTCAATCAAATCATGACTACCCACATATAATGACTTTAAATCTAATATCATTCAACATTTCGTCCTTAATAGAGCAAAACCGGATAATAGAACTGCAAAAAATTCTTCTGACTAACAACAGTCAAATTGCACTTTTACAAGAAACACATTTGAACAGCAGGCATAAAGTTTTTATTGACTGCTTTAACATCATTCGAATCGAAACACAACAAGGGGTGGCAATTGTCATTGGGAAAAATATCCCTTACAATGTTGTTACCTGGCAATTTCAGTCTCTTCCGAGCATCTTCATCTCTATCAAGATTATAAAAAATAATGTAGCAAAAGTTATCCTCCTGGGATCCATATACATACCCACAAACTGTCCTGTATTAAGCTTAACAAAGGAACTAAAAAGACTCGACACTCTTAGCAGCAACTTCGATGGTACAATCACAGGGGGGACCTGAATGCCAGAAGCCCTAATTGGGGAGACTCTAGATACAACCTTAACGGTAGAAGCCTTGAAAATTGGATTAGTAATCACAATCCATCACTGAGTAACTTAACTGCATCTTCACCCACTTTCCCTAGGAGCTCCTCCTTCCTAGACCACTTTTTAATTTCGAACCACCTTCTCAATTACTTTGACCAGAACTTCCATGTTCGGGCTCTATCGACTTTCACTGATCACTGTCCGATTTCTCTTAGAATAAAAATCGACAACGCAGAGGTGTTTCGCCAAGAGCAAATAATGGTGAACTCCTTCAAGAGTACGAACTGGACAAACTTACATGAATGCCTAGACTCGCTATTAATACATTGCTCCCCGCCTGAACATCGCTGCCTTTCAAATGCGGAAATAGACAGATATATCGGTGAATTCAAGGAAGCTCTTATTAACACAACCGTGCAGCACTCTACCAAAATCTCAGCCTCATTTAAAAGGTATACAAATCTCCCAAACGAGATCAAGCAGCTCTTTAAAACAAAGCATCGATGGCAAAAAGATCTCAAAAGAATATATCACAGTAACTTCAACAGGGCTAATATTGAATACAGGGAACTGTCATCTCGAATCTCCCTGCTCAAGAAGATAATTCAGGAAAAGATCAGGATTTGGCTTAACAAGCAGTTCAGAGACAGGCTGTCTAAAATAAACCCAGGTGCCTGGGCATTTAAGGAGGTGTAGGAGGATAGTGGGGAGGAAGAAGAACTTCCACCGTGGAAGGTGGTAGTGAATAAAGAAACTCTAACCAATGAGCGAAGCATAGTTACAGCTTTCGAAAATCACTTTAAACAAATATACCGGAAAAAAATTGTATATACAATGGCGGTACGCTTCTCTAGGGCAAGTGTGAATAACACATTGCGACATTTAAATATGGTATTCTGTGTATACGGAAATTGATTTATGAATACATCAGCGTGATTGGGAAATAGACAAAAGGGTCAATAATGGTTGTGTGCGTGTGAGAGGGGACAAATGAACAAAAATGAACTATGCAGAGTAGTATAAAAGGGCTAGGAATTTTAGGAATAAGGCAGAGTAAAATCAAAACTAAAACTAATAGTCGCAGCGACGCGTGGACGGCGGGCTTTTAGTTAAAACAATAAATATCATACAATTGAATAAACAAAGTCTTTTTACTCTCCGCTTGAACCTCTTCCCTCCTAATAAGAGAAAGCATGGTGTCATCGCGTAACACCCTCATAAGTGGGCTTGACAAAAGTCTAAGTATGGTTGAATTGTTAAGAACGCTCTACATATTTTGTTATATAACATTTAAAGGATTTTATCAAAAAAAACGCTCCCTAGCTCAAACTTGGGTGTTTCAATAAAATTGTTTTATTTAATTGTGGGCGTGCCAGTAGGCGGATTTAAAAAAAATTAACACATGAGCATAAAGGGCCCATAGAGGGTATATATTATAAATTTCAGCTCCCTAGCTCAAACTTTGGATTTTCAAAAAAATGTTTTATTTATTTGTGGGCGTGTCAGTGGGCGGAAATTTTTGAAATTTTTTTATCCGGAGCAGTTTTAGGAGTCATAGATCATATATAAAAAATTTCAGCTTTCTAGCTCAAAATTCGATTTTTTCCAAAATTTAGTTTTTTTGAGTTTGTGGGCGTGTCTGTGGGCGGATTTCAAAAATTCATAAGCTTGATTATTTCGGGACCCTAGAGAGTATATGGTTAAAATTTCAGCTCTCTAGGTCAAGTTTAAAGGCCTAATTTTTGCCGACAGACGGACGGACGGACGGACATGGCTAGATCGACATTACTATCGATGTTGATCATAAATATAGTAACTTTTAGGGGTCTACGGGCAATATTAAGGTATGTTACAAACTATGCGTCAAAATTAATATACCCTTAGAATAGGGTATACAAATGAAAACAAAAATGTTAAGGCTATACGTCATAATTGGGGTACAGAACTTATCCCTTCGTAATTTCCCTAGTCTTAAGCACCATATAACTCTGTGTAAATATCCGGACTTTTCTGTTCACTTCTTATTATCAATCTGGCAATTATAGTTTGTAACACATCGCGAGACTAACTTACTAAATTACTTTTTTTTCTTGAAGTGTCTGCGATGGTCCATAAAGACGACCATATAACTCATATTATATTTTTGCTGAAATACACATAAACATAAGCATAAGCATTGTAACGTACGTGGCTGTTGTTGGGTCGTTGCTGGCATGCTGGACCGGCCTGTTCGCTCGCCGGAGGGCGTGGAGAACTTGACCCAGAACGCTACAAAAAACTCATGCCAGTCTTTGGCGACAGCTGGAATTCGCCTGCGAGAAGAATGTTCTGTACCCACCCTACCTGTGCCTGTGTTCTGTAACTATCGCATCGTTATATTTATCACATGAACGATGTGAATCGAAACAAAATTTCATTATATCACATTTCCGTGTTCTGTAACTATGCGATGCGAAAACAATACCACATGGAACATTGTGAAATGAAACTCCTGGAAATATGTGATAAATCGGTGTTCTGTAACTTTCGAATGCGATAAATTATTCGCTTCAACTGTCAAAATTTATCACATTTCAATTGGCTTGCGAGAAAGGGATATTGAACAATTTTAAACGGATAGTGGACAGTGAACATTTTTGATTTTTTATTTAATAAAATATACAGTTCGTTGATCAAGTTCAACGTTTAAAAAAATGCAAAAGAAATAACAAATAACTAATAAAAACAGTCAGAATTAGTGGAGAAGAATGTAGGTACCTACATTCTGTCGAAAGAATTCAGGAAGCACTTAAATAAGATCCATTTTGAACATTCTTGGAACTGTGTTGCTATAAAAATAAACAGCTTGGTACATCCAACAAGAGAGAGTAAAAGGTTCTTTTTAAAAAAAAAAAAAAAATAATATAAATAAAAATATTCATTTATTTTTTTCATAGACAGACGAAATAAATGCAAAATTTTAACTTCATTAAATTCATCAACATAGAACATAGCGTTAGGATCAGATTAATTTCAAAAAAAATTGTCTGAGTCTAGCAGAACGAGCGATCATCATATTTATGAAAATTCAACAGAAACACGTAATTTTCCGATAATCCGCTAAAAAGTCGCGCTACACCGCTCCTTTCCCAACGACATGTAAATACACACTGAATTTCCTCGCCAAACTACCCTTCGATTACCAGTATTTTGACAATCCCTCCAATTTCCCATGATATTAAAAGTTACCAAGGCACATTTTATCACATAGAGTTACAGAACACAACTTCTTTCCACATTCGATAAACGGTGGAATTTTGTGTTCCAAAGTTTTCGATGCGAAGAGTTATCGCATGAGTTACAGAACATGGGCACTGGTTACCATACTCGCCTCGGTAACCCCTTTGCTGGCATCTTCTCTTCTTAAAATTCCCCTCATCGCTTTGTCCTCCTTCAGCCTCATCTCCTCATCCTCTCATCGATCTCTTATTCGCAAACCATTTTTAAATAAATATTTTTCAATTTCATTGGTAATTCATAAACATTTTATTGGTTTTAATTCTACTATTCTTAATGTTACGAAATTCAAATAAAAGAAAGTAAGCTTAACTATTGAAATCTGCACTTTCTCAAAAGAAAATTTCACTATAATGTCAAAAGACACTGGTCCCCAGCCCACAATTTATATAGAATATATATAATATATGTCAATCAATATGACTCACCAAATTATTTGTACAGCAACTGAAGATGAAGTGGCCACAGCATCCAGGTTACTCTTTGTATACAGCTTTTCTGTTGCTCCTGTATCACTTGAGAAAGTTATATATATATATATACTATATAAAGTTATTGAATACTACTCTACTTCTTCGTTGATTTATAAAATAATCTTCATTAATTAAATTTACTTTCTTTTGAACAAAATTTCCAAATCAGTTAACTTTAAATAAAAATACGAACAAAATTTCTAATCGAATTGAATTCAAAAAAAGTTAGTGTTCTCCAAAAAAAAATATCAAAAAAAAATCAAAAAAAAGAAACTGTTTCTTCTTAACAGGACTCGAACCTGCGACGATGGTCGTACGATGTAATTTTCCGGTACTTTAACCGCTCCGCCTACGGGTGTATTTACCAACGGTTTTCCAAAATGCCACTTTAGGTTGACGGGATTTCTGCGTTCGGGTCTATTCCTGGACAGACTTTAATTCTCCCAGGAGCCAAAATCCTGGACGGTAATTACCGTCCCTTTTTAAGAATTTTCTGAACCCTAGCAAGAAATCACTAGTTAGCGAAATATGTAGCTTGACAATTTAAAATTCATTTTACCTCTATAGCTTTCAACAACTTCTCGCTGCTTTTCCACTATTCGGGGATTTTGCTTTTAGGTATATCCTATTTCCGGGTGTATAGTTTTGTTTTTGTTTCTTTTTTTTTTGTTACACTACCGAACTTAGTTGATTCTTTTTTTAATTTAGCAAACTTTTTCTTCAAGACTGAACCGTCGACACTGAAATTTGAATTTGAAATGCCGGTTGAGATTTCTTTTTTTTTGACACCAGACCGAAAGGTCTTGTTGAAGAAGATCAGAGTCGTGTGGAGAAGAAATGATTTTGAAGAATTTAGCGTCATCGGCATAGAGGGAGGGGATTTATAGCCAGAATAAAAATCAAAGGTCCAAGGTGGCTACCTTGGGGAACACCAGAGGTGGCTTTAAAAGGCAAAGAGAGAACAGATCGAAAACGAACATTATAAGATCGGTTCTCAAGGTAAGAAGAAAACAAATTCAATAGTGGGGGATCGAAACCATGGAAGGAGAGTTTGAAAAGAATCAAACGATGAGATATTTTGTCAAAGGCCTTACTGAAGTCAGTAGCGATTAAATCCACTTCATTGCCACTTTCTAAAGCAGAAAGTGTAACGGAGACAAAGTCAACCAGGTTGGTGGTTGTGGATCTACCTTTCAGGAAACTGTGCTGAAGGGGGGAGATAAGAGACTTGCACTGAAAGGATAATGAATCGTACATCATACTTTCGAAAACCTTGGGTAAATGCGACAGCTTGGCAATAAGTCGATAGTTAGATACGTCATTCTTTGGCCCTTTTTTGTGAACAGGTGAAATGAAGGACGTTTTCCAGATTTTAGGAAATTTCCCAAGAGATAAGGAATGTTTAAAGAGATTGGCAATGAAAGGTGAAAGAATCGCAGAACACTTTTTGAGAAGAATGGCTGGAAGGCCGTCTGGGCCGGGTACAAATCCATCATTGAGATGAAGAAGTCTGTCGCACACCATGGAATGGTCGAAGGTGGGTAAAATGAATGGGCCAACGGTATAGTTTTTCAGATAACTGAAGTAAGAGTGATCCGGTTCTGGGCAGTCGTCAGTGAAGGACTGCTTGAACACGGTAGCAAAAGAGTTTGCGATTACAAATGGGTCCGTTAAGGACTCGCCTTCAAACAAGAGTGAGGAGGGATATCCATCAGATTTCCTTTTATAATTAACAAAATGAAGAAATGACCGTGGGTCCTTGATGAGGTTAGCTTGAGCATCAGAAAGATAGCGTTGATAGAGACAGTGAAAAAGGTTAGAGAACTGTAAGTACGAACCGAGATAATTCGAATAATCTGTAGTAGTTCTGGAGTTCCCATGGAGTGGAAGAAGTTGAGTTCGATACTGCTCAGAAAGTCATTGATCTTTCGGAAGTTAGCTTTGTGGAAGTCGTAGGAGTACAGGTAAGTTGGAGGCAGGGATTGGGACGAGGAGTGATAAAATAAAGAAAGGAGCAGAGAAGGGGGGTTGGCGTCAATAGTAGAAAGGTGTAAAGAACTTTCAATTGTTGAGGAGTTTACAGGGTCAGTTGTGAAAACATGATCCAACTGTCGTCCCATATAATTTTTAACACCACTGACTTGACAAAGACCAGAATCGGTTACGCGGTCGACAAAAAGGCATTCCTTACTAGATATCGGATTTATTGGGACGAAGAAAGATTGATCTTCCGATAAGCTCCACTGTAGATTAGGGAGATTAAAATACCATCGCCCTTATGCGCATGCGCTGAATAAACAGTATGTGACTGCCGCAACTTGGGGGTGTAAGCCCGCAACTGCAATTCGTCGACCTTAATGCTTTATTTCACACAGATCCCCTTTGAAATTCACTGTAAAACCATCATCCATTAGTCCTCGTATGTTCCGGAACTTAAAAGACGTCAGTTAGTTTTACAGGGAATTCTTCATATTTTTGATAAAGAACTAAACAATTCCGTTACCGTGATCTTCAGTTGTGACCAGTTCCACAAAGAAACGTTTCTCGCTTCGAATGTGAAATGCGGCTCCAGAGTAAACTATCCAACCGTCCAGGACATCGCTACCAAGAACAGAAACTCAGCACTGTTTTCAACTTTATTTCCCTTGTTCGATTGAGGTGGCTAACTTTATTTTGAATTGTCTTGGACTTCCACTTTTTGTAATGGACGCAATCCTGCTTAAAGTAGCCTTTTTCTTTACACAAGAAGTAGATCGTTTACCTTTTATCGATTACCTTTAAAGCAGACTCTTTGCTAACCGCATTTGCTTCATTCCGTCGACTATACTCTCCCAGCAACTTGGATAGTACTTTACCGAAAGTTAAATCTCCTTCTGGACGTATTTCGAGGGCAGTAATCAAGGTATCAAAACTTTTTGGCAGGCTGCTAAGAAGCATAGCAAAACTCCAATTTTTGGAAAGCTGAGTCCCACCGATGTCTTAACTTTTTCGAATAATTCGGTCATTTGATTTATGTGAGCCTGGACATCTCCACCTTCATCCATTTCAAACCGCAAATCCTGAGTATCAGATGCAAGTTATTGCTTAATGTGCTCTTCTCGTGGTATGTCGCCAACCATGCGTCCCTCGCAGATGCCGCCCGCCTAATACGAACAAGCTGTCCATCTTCCACCAACAGACTGATGAGTGCCTTCGCCTGGTTATTACCCTTTTGCCATTCAATTTCAGCAGCAGCAGTTCCCACACTAGCATCTGGTTTCGGCTCATTGGCAATAGTCCATAGGCCTTCTTTTATCAGCAACAGTTCTAGCTTGAACTTAAATATTGAATAGTTTTCATTATTCAGCTTTACCTAGGGTTGCCAGTTCGAAATCAGTAGGTACATATCTGGACATTATGCTGAAATTCCGGGACTCGTCTGGACATTTCAAAGACCGACTATTTTATTTTTGTTTATTAATAAAAAAAGGGAAATAATTCGTTTTATTAAAGTGCAAATAAGCGTATTTATTTGAATAAAAAAACAAAAAAGAATTACAAAAACAAAAAAAAACTAAATTTTCAATCACATTTCTCTTCAGCTACATACTAACATTTTCATATTATGAATATTTTCGGAAGATGAATAAAAGCTTCTCGCAGACAGGAATAATCGCTGTACAAACCGTCATTATCGATTCTATCTGTTATGGTCAACAACCGAGGCAAGTCTACCAGGTCTTCCCATTTAAAAAGTTTAGCTTTTGATTTAAGAGAAGGAACCGAAATTTGATTGCTCGGAGAAAGATCAAAGCTTTTTTCCAAATAATGTACCGCTTTTTTAAGAAACTGGTCGACCTCGGAGAGGAAACTGCATTTGTCAGTGTCGCAAATGTGCTTTATTATGGATCTAACTTTGCTTCCATAGAATTTATCAATTTATTAATCTACTTCTAAGATTCCACACTAACTTTGTCATCACACCATCTATTTCCAAAATTGTGCAGTAGGGTAAGTACTGCTGTATTAAGCTCTGGCATAACGTTTTGTATAAAATTGTATTTTTTGCTTTCGTAATGTATGTCTAACTCTACATTAGCATTTATCCCTCTAGAAATAAAAGTCCACAATTCTTTTCGACAATAGTCTTCTCACTTTGAAGGAAAATACATCTTTACGGCCGGCCAGCTGTAAATCAGGCGATCAATTGCAGTCAAAAGTGATAACCATCTAGTCGGTACATGGCGCAGAAGATTTTTAAATTCAATGCTTGCAAAAACACAACATTTATAATACATATATGTATAATTGTATATATATTTCACAGTGATTGATTTTTTTTTATTTTTTTATTTGATGAAATTGGAAAATATATTACATACACATTTTTCAATAAATGATGAGATTTGAAATGCCGGGACTTTTGACTGGTCAACTCATTATTCACCGGGACTTTGGACACCGCTTAAAATATCTGGACAATCCCGGCGAGTCCCGGCCATCTGGCAACCTTAGCTTTACCACATTAAACTTGGCTCCTTCAGCCTTTATGGGTAATTTAAATTTCCTTTTGGTTTATTTTAATCTTTCGCGATTCCTGGCCCCATAACCTGTTGAAAGCAAAGACATGTACAATGAAACGTAAAGTAAAGTTTTATTTAGTAATGACGGAATGCCCTGTGCGCCAAGAAGTGGAATTGGTGACAGAGATAAAAGGAAAAAGAAAAAGTAGGAGAAGGCAATATTAAAAATGCACTGTGAAAGTGCAAGTTGGCTTTAGGCGGCACACGCAGTTCATGTTTACATGTGGGTTGGTTGCGCGGTGTAAATGTATCTCCAATAACCACTTTGTCCATCAATCTGCACATACGTTGAGCAGCATTGCAGAGGCCAAAGGGCATAAAAGGCGTCTACCGGGTACAGTAAACTCCGTCTTTTCCCGAGATATCTCCTTTAGTGGTATCCACCCAAAGACATCTTTCAGATCAAAACTCATTATCTAATGTGTCTCTGAAAGATGTCCCAGCTTACCCTCAATATGAGAAGCGGCACCCAACAAATTGGAACGTTTAAATGCTCCTCTATCTTCGCAATACATGGTTGGCAGTGACTGTTTCTCGGGATTCCCTCGCGTCTTGACTGTCCGAGAAGATACGGATGTCACGGATATCACGTTTCTTTTTCAGCGATGATATGACTTATTTTATCACTATAGAGTCCGCCTGGAATACACTGCAGTGATTCGATAGAAAGGCTGACAGCCTGTCTGGGAAAACCCCTCCATCTACCCAGTCGGTGTAGAAATGAATCGATTCACCTTCCTGGAGAGCACATTCCTCCAAGAATAATTTGATGGGAATGGTGACTATAGGAAGTTTTTGTCACATTCGTAAATGGAGGATGGTGTAATTTCTTTTGCCTGAGAGGATTATGAAATTATTCAGAAAAGCGGATATAGGGATAATTTGAAATTTGCATGTAAAATACAACAACAACTTATCCTATATACGCTAACTTTAGCGGGGATGGCTATCGCCGCTAAGTCAGTTAGCGGGGATAAACAGTGCTTCCAAAACTAATTTTCTTCGTTTCTGATGAACCGATGGGATGAATTTTTCAGGAAATGTCAAAGTTTGACATCCCTCCGACCACTAACACATCCCGCCGAATATTTTGTTCGTGATTTTATTATTATTTTTTTTCAAACCTCATTATAAAAGTAATTGAATTTAGCAAATCTGTTAATGTGAAATTGTTTTTCATAATTTAAGAATATGCTTGGCATCAATTTCAATTGGCGGAAGTAAATATTTTTCAATTTCAGGATTTTCAATACAAATTTCTTAACTATAACTTACAGCTGTGACACGGTGCATGTCATAAGCCGTGTTTCTTTGCACGCGGATATAGGGATAATTTTCAATTTGCATGTAAAATACAACAACAACTTATCCTATATACGCTAACTTTAGCGGGGATAGCTATCGCCGCTAAGTCATTTAGCGGGGATAAACAGTGCTTCCAAGACCCATTTTCTTCGTTTTTGATGAATCGTAGCGATGAATTTTTCAGGAAATGTCAAAGTTTGACATCCAGCCGACCACTAACACATCCCGTCGAATATTTTGTTCCGGATTTTATTATTATTTTTTTTCAAAATTTAGTAAATCTGTGAATGTGAAACTGTTTTTTATAATTTTAAAATATGTTTGGCATTAATTTCAACTGTGGGAAATTAATATTTTTGAATTTCACGATTTTCAATACAAATTTCTTAATTCAACTTACAGCTGTTTCACTAATAAACGTCATAGGTGCATGTGTGCTGCCAAGTTTTTTTTTGATGAATTCTTAAGCGGCGATGGTCGTTTTCTAATGCCATCCCTATATCCGCGTGCAAAGAAACACGGCTATAGGTGCATGTGTGCTGCCAGGTTTTTTTTTGATGAATTCTTAAGCGGCGATGGTCGTTTTCTGATGCCATCCCTATATCCGCGTGCAAAAAAACACGGCTAATGTATCAGGGCTGCTTAAATACTTAAGCACTATATAAGTGTATAACTATGCAACGGTTGAAAGGTGTTATATTGAATTATAATAAATAAGGCTGTTAGAATAAAATGGTGCCCCGCTGCAACCCCCTGCTTGTGTCACTGTTGGCTTTGGAGCAGGTGTGAGGTTGAATATATTCAAATTAGAGCGGAATTTATTTTTTTTATTTTATTTAACTTTTTGGGATTTTGGGCTTTCGGGATTCTGTCCGAGGCCCATCCTTTTTGGAGTGTTGAAGGTTAATCTGAACTAATAGAATCGAATCGAAACATTGTTTGCTCCAATCAGTGTCATTCCTCCCTTGGAACATTTCAATTTCAAGCCCTATATCCGCCATCCCAGGTATGCTCTATTTTTCCTTCGTTTTATTATTCTATCTATTCTCTCAATCAAATTGTCCTTATGCCCGCTACATATTTAAAAAATTAATGTGAAATGAATTAATGGACAGGTGGCAGATTTAATTGGTCTTCATCAATGCGGCATCAATAGTGATGCATATCCAAACTTACACATCTTTCCAACCTCAGAGTAATCATCAAATACACGTCTTAGACAGAAACTCTTCTCTGTCTGTTTAGAAGTAGTAATAATTGGTGTCAAAATAAAATTTTATACATTTATTAAAATTAAATTGTAATATTTTTCTTAAGACTAATATTTATTGGAAAATACATTTATTAAACAAAAGCTTTGGATTTGATATATTGATTTGTTATTTTGTTTTACTTACATTTTATTGAATATTTTAAACAAAAATTAATTCACTACTTATTCATAATTACTCATCAATCTCTTGTATTGTTCCGTTGGTATTTTATTAAAAATATTGAAAAATGCAGTACCTTTGGAATCGAATTTAGCTAATTGAAAATGTTGTGACATTTCATTGAAAAATGTTTTAATAAACTTTTATAGTTTTACATTTCATTTTTAATTTTTTTTTAATGTAATTGTAAATATATGTTTTTGTGAGCTAATAACAACAATAAATAAAATTTGGGCAGTATGATCTAATTCATCGTGATTGGCATATTAAACAAAGACCAGAACTATTTTACGTTGTAAAACGTTCCAAGAGTATTACGTACTCATAACTTTGATATTTTAAAACTGCATGGTTATGAATCGCGAATAGGTAATCACAATTATCATATAGGAACCACATAATCGCTGCAAGACCGAATGTTGATTACATCACCATTATATGTTCGTTCTCGAATAACAAGTACCTCGTAGCATTAAAGATGCAAGTAAATAAACTCCTTAAACCAAGATCTGGACAAAAATCGGGTGAAGCAATTGACACTTAATGCAAGCAAACCAAACACAACTACCCATTTTCTCCGATGGGATTCAACACTGACATTTAATCGAAAACGTTTAACAGAGTTATCACTAGATTTTAGAATTGGTTAACAATTATCAATTACCGAACAGACCTGATATTTGGTCCACATTTGTTTAGAAGATGTACAACTGATGACGCTTTTCCACTTAATGGTTGCTTCTTCTATGACAGCGGTCTGTATCCCTCTTTTTTTATGTGGACACAAAGTGTTCTTAATGAACCTGAGCTGCACAGAAAATATTAGAAAAGTGCAGGATTTGTTCCACGAGAAAAAAAACTAGCTCTTAAGTTTTCCATATTCTACCACTTTCTGTTTCATGAAGCTGTGCATTTCAGTTTATCACAAGATTTTCTGCACCTAGCTTTGAGGTAGGGCAAGTGAGTAAACAGTGTCAAATTTGAAAATTTCCAATTGTACTGATGTCGACTGATTTCGTTGTTTGGCATGTCTTAATTTATTCTTACAAATATTCGCATACATATTTATAAAAAAAATAAAAGGAATAAGATGGAACAAGTTCAAATTGTGATCGACATCAGGCCAAACATGACGGTACAATGCTTACTCAGAATCGCCAGTTCACTAGAAAACGCTGAGCATCATCTATTTGAAATTTGAAAAGAGAATATAAGACTCAAAGCTGTACTTTTCTGTTCTGACTTGATCTGACAGTTTTCACTCACTTGTGCTGTTCTGTTGAAATCTAGTTTTCGTTCATTAAACACAACTACTGCAAGTTGCAGTTCGGCTAATTCATCAGCCAGCAGATGCTCGAAATGTCGCGGAAGACCGTACTGTACACAAAACTGTTGTTGTTTGAAAATCCCCAGGATACACATCACCTAAATCGCACCCAACAGAATTAAATTAGCAAAGCCAGAGAAAAGTAATTACAAAGTTGTTTCAAGATAACCGAAATCGTTTAAAGATGGTAGACTACTAAATTTGTGCGGGGGTTGTAGTTAAATAACGGAATAACTGAGCGTGAGGTAAAACTGGCTACTCCGAGAAACTCCTTAGGTTTGTGCACACTCCCATCTCTGGCCTCTAGCGTAGTCTGACAAACATTTGAGAGTATACCCGTGTATTCAATACGTCATACTAACAAAGAACTGCGTTGCCCTCGTTCAATATTGCAGTTTTTCTGCAGAACTGCCGCAGCAAATTGCATTTCCCGTTTATAAATGTCAACATATAATCGTTTTCGTGCAAATTAATTATTAAAAAAACGGCTGCAGAGTGAGAAGTAGAAGTGGGTTTTATAAGCGCGGTATGTTGAAATTAAACAATTTTTTTTTTTATAATTTCCGTGCGCTAAAGGGTTTTCTTTTTTTTGTAGTGACACAGTACCCTTATAATGGTAAAACTACAGCGCAGGCATTTAGTTTGTTACGCAAGTAGCTCCCAGCAAATGATTCATTGCCTATTTTTGGGTGCTACTTACTGAAAGAATAGAAGGATAGGAAAGAAGTTTGGTGTGATGGGATTTTCTCTCCACAGGTGGCGCCTCTACCATCGCACCATTGCTACCTGCATTTACTTTCGTTTTTTTTAAGAAAATGGATGAGGAAAGTTTAACTCAAAGCCAAAATTTTGCGCATTTATAGACAAAGAAATTCCAAAACCTGATAACAACTTTTAAGCGTATAAGGGAAGTAAATAATGAATCTGGCCGAGCAGCTACAACTTGGGAGTACTTAGTGGAATTTGATAAGGTGTATGGTAGTAAACACAGCATAGTTCGGCGAAATTTCTTTATTATTTGAAAAACAGAGAGAATCTGATTCACAGGAAAAAGATGATTTTGAAGTTACACGATAAAAAAGTGGTTTTGTCCACCTTAAAGTTGTTCGATTTTAAAAAATATCGCTTTGAAACTTATTAATAGTTTTCCAAAAATCGACTCTCACCGGATAAGCTTTTTTGAAAATCATCAAATTCCGCTGAACACTTTTTTTTTTCTCCCTTTTTGCTAACCAATTGTGCTTTTATTTTGCTCTGACAAATTGGGTGAGTTTAAAGCATTGAATGCGTTTGGAAACGCTTATAATTAACAATTCTGCGAATGGTCTACGATAGAACAACTGACGTTTTTGAACTTATCCTGCACTTCTCATTGAAAACCTTATCAAATCAAATACGCGACTATTATAAAATCATTTTTGACTTGATTTTCAATCAAAGTCGTATCTTGGGGTAAAAAATCATTTCCATTGTTTACTCTTCGAACTGAATATGCATTGGAAATTGAAAAAAAACAATTCACACTCACTCTTGGGTTTAGAATTGGCTTATACTCGTTGTATTACGAGGAAAAAATCGTGCATGCACATATAACGCTGAAATTCATAACTAAAAAAAGGAAAATCAAAATAAATAAACAAAATGTAATCGATATTTAATATTAATCATAATTTATTAATAAACTAAGCTTTCTTATTGTTTTATAATGTTATAAGATGAGCTTCTGTGCTACAAACAAATACTTAGGTATAGTTAATCGTTTTTGCTACACGGTTTTCCAAAGCTCTTTGTATCGGATAGTTCACAGACATTTTATCGCAAATTTGTTTATCAGATCAACTAGATACAATGTATTATATAAGACTAAACGTTAAATATCCTTTATGTACGCAAGCGCCTACGATATTTACAATTTAATAATAAAAAACGAATGTATTAGATTAGAAGAGTTTGCGTCACATTTCCCAGAAAGATATTGCTAACAAGACTCGTTAAATGGCAAATCTAGTCCCTAGACTGGTGAAACCGTACGAGCAATAATACAGTTGTTTAAGACATTAACAACCGTTCAAATCTGATACCTGGCCAAGTTGGCAGACTATGCAACGAGTCACCACCGCCTTTAGCAAGACAAATCGCAGAGGAAACTTTAGCCACCATGCGGACTATAGATATAAACTGTACAAAATCAGTTTAGAAGACTTAAAACTGAAACGGGACATGCTAAGTAATTTTTAGAGGCATCCTTTGAAAAGATTCAAAACATGCATTAGTCTTATCATGAATAAGCTACGAATCTTAAGAGGTTTTCTTTCCGCAAACAAAGGGAATACAAAAAGCATAAGGGGAATGGTTATAGCAGGAGAACACCTCTTTGGATTCAGTAACCCCAAATAAAAACGGCAACGGGGAAAGCCAAAAGACCACTTTGCAACTCTAGCAAGAACGATGGAGCAGAGATAATAAAATGTCTACCACTCAATTTTTTGAGTATAGGTACCAAACAACTAGCCGAGAGACGAACGCTTCTACAAGAGTCGAATGTACCTACTTCAAATAACTTCCGACAAAATTGTCAAGACCTGATAATGATCACAAAGAAGGAACACTTGTCGTGCTTCTATGCGGCAGATGAAAATTAAGGCCATCCATTAACATTAATTAAAGCCAAAGAAGACGCGAGCCCATGGAGGGTGAGAAAAGTGGCACCACGTGAAGTTATGCAAGATGTAATTTGGCGACTGTAATGTGTGAAGATGGGACACTTTAGTCAGTACAAGTCCGACACAGAATGGTCATTGATACGCCTGACGGTAAGGCCAGAGTAGTGCTCCTATCTCCTATCCAGTCAATGAAGAATAACTAAGTTCATAAGGTACCACATAAGGTACCACATTAGGTACCGCATTAGCTGCTGATGAATTTCTAGGTATCTACTTTTTCTTTTTAATTTTCAGATAATCTTCCCTTGGCTGTATTTATAAGAGACACAGGTCAGCGACAAGCCTTCGATTACCTAGTGGTTGCAGATTCGATGTTGATTTAGAATCTTTAATTACACTTTTTTACGCCGCACCAAAACCTGAGTTTTCGCAAAAAAAAAAATCTGGAAACCTTAATCAAAAACCGACATTTTCCAGTTTTCGAAATGTTTTGTTGGAAATTGTTTTAATGATGCGGTTGTCGTTAAATTTTTACTGAAGGAATGTGGCTTTCTTGATGATGCTATTGAGAAATATTCAGATAAAGAGGTTTATAGTGTTCATTGAATGTGTGAGTGCTTCTGGTTTTGATTCTGAATTCAAATCCAGAATCAATGTTTCTTCTTTTCAGAAGATTTGCAATTCGAGTGCCAATGGAATGCTTCCGGACTTTTCTGGATGGAATACCAATTAAAAAACGACATAAGTCAACGTTTGTTTTCTAACAAGGTCGGAGGCAGCCACCCACCCATAGAGTTTCAAATCACAACATGCATTAAATTTTGTTCCAACTGATGCTGTGCATGTGCTGTATTAAGATTTGTTAACAGTTCAAATTTATTTTAGAGGAAATTCACCTTTGCTTTAATTGGATATATATCACACTATATGCGGTCAGATAATTTTTTGCTATACGCTGATTTTGATTGTATTCGTTTAAAATGTGTTGCTTAATTCAGTTGGCAATTACTGTGATTGACCAACTTTAAAATTATAAGACAAACGTTTTGGGTAGCATCATAAATCTGTTTTCATAGTTATATTTCATTTTATTATCCAGATCTAAAAGCGTTAAAATTAAATTAAATTAAAACTTAGTTCATATAAATGTATAGTTTGCGATAAAATGCCAGCCACCTAACCCGGCTGTTTTTTTTTGTTTTTCTTAGAAAATTTGAATAAATAGCTAATACTGATTTTATCATTGAAAGATATTAAGGATTATAAATATATGTTGTTGCAATTTTGACTAGTATTCAATTTGTATATCGCAGTTACAATATATATATATATATAATTTTATTTTTAAATGTAGGTAATAAGAAAATGCATGTACGACTAGTAAATTACTACATTGAGTTTCTTTTTGACAGAAAAAAAAATGTAAACTAAAAGTCTGACTAGATGTGTACACATTTTTACAAGTCATTTACAACGCAAACAAATCTCTGTTCCAGAAATTGCAATAAAATATCAATCAACACATTTACATCAAATACATATAATAAATATTTATCTAAACTCAAATTTATTCTATCTTAGATGAGTAATTTTCCTTCTTATATTTAAGCTTTTGTCTGTAAGTTACAAATTAAAAAATAAATTATTTGTGTATAATTGCTTACAAAAAACAAACATATAAATAAATATAAATAAAAAAATATATGGAAAATATTTTCGTATGTAAATTTTTTCGTTTGTTTATGTACATACGTATGCTTGCATTTGTAGAAAAGTAAAATGTTTTTTTTTAATAAACCATCTTCGGGCAGGTACCTACTTACATATTTACAAAAATAAATAAAACTATGAACTTAATAAGAAAAGAAAGATATTCGATAATACATTGCAGCTATGTCGTTTATTTTTTTTGCGTGAAGTGTCTCATCAGTTTAATCGAACTGATTTCATTGTTCCATTAAAATCGTGTCCTCGGTTTTCACGTTACCTGTTATCGCTTCCATGGCTTTTGACAGAAGTGTAGCATCTTTTAGACTAACCACTTGTAGAACTTGCGGTTCAGTGCCGGGTGCTCCATGTATCATCATTTGGTGCATACCAGGCGAGACAGTTATTGTTTCCATATGGTCCCCATTTTCCACCTATAATTTAAAAGAAGACATACAAAGCTTGTTAGTTATTTGCAGTGAAATGTATGTTGTTTACGTAAAGTAATTTACGGAGACTGATACCTTTGGCCATGTGTACAAACGATATAATAAACTCAAAAATTATGTCTGAAAATAAAGAACATTTAAGTAAAAAATTGTGAAAATAAGAAAAAAAAACGCCCTAATCACTTTACAGCTACGAAAACACGTCGGGCGTCCAAACCGAGTAATTACTCAAATTAAAATTAATAACAATTAATTCCATGCTTCACTGGAAGTTTTCTTATTTTTGTTCGTAATTGATGTATTTGAATAACATAGCGAGACCTGTCGATTTGGACAATTCAAAGGCTTTTAATCGAGTCTGACATAAAGCCCAACTGAACAACATTCAGCATGGAAGATCTATAGTGTCTTCGGGTTCCTTCGCTTGTCTGCTCGTTTTCGAACATAATCTTGGTCTGTAGAGCAAATTTAGCTGCAGTCAATGCGAAAAAAACGCAAGGAAAAGGCAGATAGTGTAATATGATATTGGGAAGTATTTCTTAAGAACCATTACAAACTTGCAAGCTGATACTTTTTCATGTGACTTCTACAACCGAACACGGAAGGCACTATCTTCAACAGATTCGTTTAGTTATTGGGGTATATGGACGAGCTTATCGTGTTATATATATATAAATATCATTAGGCATGCTTCTCCAACCATATGCGTGCGAAGCTATATTTCGACACGAATGGAAAGGACATACAATTTAAGGACTAACCACTGATCCTATGCTATTAACAAACATAATGTCCAGCGCCTAGTACAAAGCGTAACTGAATGATACCTTAGTGGAGACCCGACGAAATATTACTGTAGGAAACTGCTGCTGCTTTGGCCTGGCGAAATGTTTGGTTCTTTATATGAAATAACATCGACTCTTAAGGTAGATGACCTACCATGTAATATAGGAACCTTCCAATAAATTCAGCCGCAATAGCAAGAACTAGGGGAAAGTTAAGATCCAACATACGAGTAGGTATTATAACCTTTGTTGGTTTCACAATTATGCAAGAAGAAAATGCATGCATGGTATTATTTGCACATGTGATTTATTTGGAAAATCGATACATTTTCTGAGCTTTCCAAATATATTAAAAAATACAACATAGAATGAATGTATACAAAGCAAAAACTTTAAAAAAATAATGAAATAAAAGAAACTCATAGTTTTTTTTTATAGATAAAATCATAGTAAAATTTATTATTATTTCAAACTTTTTTTTTTAAATAAAATTAAACAAAAATTAAACAAAGAAAATAAAAAATTACTTGTTTTTCTGTTTTAATATTTTATTTTAGTTTTACATCACAACAACTAAAATTGCAGTAATAAACTATAATATTACTCTACATAAAATTAAAGCAATAAATAAAACTCTAAAAAACAAACAAACAAAAAAACTACAAAAAATATTTTTTAAAACAAACACTACAAAAAATACGCATTTATAATGTAAACAACAAATTAGACTCTTCAAATTAAATTTAAATAGACACAATTCAACTTTTCTTCGAGTTTGTTTATCTTGTATTAGTATGTATTATGTTTTATTTGTTTGGTATATTGCACTTTATAACTAATTTTTGGTTTTGGCTCAGTTTAAATTTGAAATCTAATAAATGACTTAATTTGCTTAGCTTAGCAATGCTTACATATTAAGTATTATTATGTGTAAGTTTTTAATACTTAACTAATAGGTTTTATTTTCGGTTTCAATAGTAGCAACAATACTGTAAGATTATTTTCGATATGATCGCTTGGAAGGTGATACAATATTATGGTTTAAAAAGGAATATAGTAGCGGATACATATACATTACTGGTTTTTTCCCATTATCTGATACTCTTCTTACATATGTGTCATATCATAACTAAGTTCATCTCAAATTAACTAAAATTCTGATTACAAAACTCTGTACACCTCACTAAGCCCTAAAAACAGGAAGGGCATATAAATATTTATGATCAACCTAAACTCTTCAAAAATATTACATAAAAAATCGTTAAGTTGATAATAAAAATAGTGTAGTGACATTTGTTAGTGGTTGACGTGTGCGTTTATAGATATATTTGTGTGTGTTATCTGTCAAGAGTTGTGAAGCGAATGCGACTTAAAATTAATTCATTTAGATATAAACTGTCGTCTGCAAATGAGAGAGTAAAAACTTTTCAATGCTGCGAATTCTAGCCCAACAAATTTCTTGGACCTGGTTTATGAAATCAAAATCACTTGTCCATACAAGTATTTGAATATTTCACTTGTTTGTGTGCCAATAAATAATTCATATTGGTAGTTTCACCAAAGACAAAAATGACAAAACGTCGCAAAGGCAATTTTGTCGGCCCATTGCATTTTGGAATGAGTGAATCCCCTAATAAAACAATGGAAAACGCCGAAAGTATCACATAAAATTGAGGTTGAACTTAGTTTTAAATCCGGTGTATGTTCCGTTTCAGCAAACGAGCATTAATATTCCCCTATGAAAATTGGATCCATTTCGTTTCAGTTATGACGAACATAGAGCTTAGTAACTTTAACTTAGTTGTTTATGCGGAACTTAAATGTTTATGACCACACGGAACATAAATATTTATGCTCAACATAAAGGCGTGTGCTCGTAAAATCTCACTAAGTTCTTATGTTGAACTCTTCTGGTTCCAGCAAACGGCCCTAAATTGCACAAAATGACATTAATAATGGTAGTAAAGCGAATTATAAGAACAAAAGCTTTCTCACGTTTTATTTTACTTAACTATCAACTCCTACTCTCACCTTCACCTTGGTGACAGCGGTGTGCCTCAATTCGCACATAACGCTGGTTCTTGGCCGACGAGAAATACATATGACTCAACTAAGATATTCTTGATATGACGCATGATAAATGCCCGACTTAAACGCCAAAATCGGAGAGAACATCTTTGGTTTAACGACAGTCAAACTGCACGATATTTAATCCGGAAATGGACTCAGGCAAATTGATTTTGGAGCGAAGAAGAGAGAATACTTTGAACTGAGCAAAGTTCAGAGGTATACGTCTTTTAAATGTCACATTTAAGTCCTCCTAGGCGTTTACACAGCATAAAACCTTTTGCCATTAGCCTGATCCCCACCTATTAATGCGGTTTTATGATGATGCCAATGAGTCAACCATCGACTCATTTTTACACTGGCAAATCTTGGAAAACACCCAGGAACTTATGACTGATACACAACAGCTCTTTGTTGACTTTAAGGTCACCTATGATAGTTTATAAAGAGGCCAGCCATACAATTTCATGCCAAGTTTCGCTTCCTCTTAGCGTTCGTCTGTGCAGAATGACGATGAAGAAATCTTGCTGCTCCGTCAAATTGACAAGAATATCACCGAACCCTTTAACCTCTAAAAAGGTTTAAGAGAATGTGACGATAGCGCGTGCACCTTTGATAATATCACTCTCAAAACAAACAAAATACGAAACTCATAAGCCAACGTCAGATGTACAATTTTTCAAAAGTCTGTTCAACTGCTTGCACATGCTGATGGGATGGATATTATCGGGAGGATGCAGCGAACTGTCAAGTTTTAAAAAGGATATGTATGGTTGTTAATGAGCACAAAACGGAGTATGTGCTGTTATCGAGAAAGGACTCTGAATTTGTGCGACTCGGACGAAACGGCACGACGGAAGTAGCTGAAAGCCTTTTTGCACCGGGGTTCCATTCTTATCTACCTCGCAAAATGGCATCGGTGCATATTTCAAGTCAGAAATCACTTTTGCCAATCGCTGTTTCTTCGAGCTAAGAAGGACGTGGCCATAACCCATAGCAAAACAAGTCGTAAACAATTTTATTATGTACTCGTATGTACTTGCACACGTAAAATAACAACGGCTGAATGAATTCGAGAACACCCTGAACCATCGACGAGCCCGAATGCGAAGTTTAATTTTTTGTCTCGTTCATTTTCGTCTTTCTTGTTGTTTCGAGTGTCGCCTTGGCTGGAAGTCGAATTTGCGATTTGTTTATCCAAATTAATTGTACCGATTAATTCATAGTTTATACCTTCGGTTGCACGTAAAGCGCCTCAATTACGTTTTGTTCCACATTTGTCAAGCAATGCATGTTTAGAATTGGTTTTTAAAGTGCACCTGAGATGCACAGAAAATTACAGAAAAAATCAAAAAGTGCCTAAAGACTTGCATCACGTAACATCAATAATCATCTATCCTCTCGAAGATGTCTTTTGGACGATTCAGTTTTTGTTTCACGTAGCTCGATAATCGTCTTTAATTTACTAATTCGCTTACAAGGGATAAATAGTAAAAGGAAATTTGATTTGGAAAATTAAAGTTAGTTAGTGTACGGGAATAATGAAACTGAGATTTCCTTTCGTGAAAATACGTATAAAAACAAATTTTAGTTTCACCGAAAATAAGAGTTTAAAATCGAAAGCAATAAAACAAAAATATAATTTGTTTTTTAGTTCACTTTGAAATTGAATAAAATAATTTCAGATATGTTAAATGATCACGTTTGTATGCTTAAGTTTATTTTGTTCCTAAACTAAGTTCCGATTATATTTGACTTTCGGACACTTCGATAGGGCTGAATCTAAAAACACATTTCCCCTCTTCACGCAATACGCAATACAACTATTTAGTACACGCGCCAGAGAACTATTAAAAGTCAGTCGAAACCGGTAATGAAAACTGCAAGTTAGGAAGAGCTCTATTTAGAGCGATTCAACGTATTAAAATATTGAATTTCTCATAATAAAGTAGCAAGTAAATGTCGCCTAGATATGTATGTACAAACAATTGTCAACAAATAATATTGCAATAACAAATAAATAAAACAAATTAACTCTTCCAAGCGTCCTTTCATGCTGCTATACGGTTCATTTTGACTAGATATATAGCTAATCCCTAATCTAATTTATATTTGTTAAAAAAAAATAGTTAACCTATTTATATTAGTTCTTAACAGCTTTGCCTACTCTTTGGAATATGTTCCTTCTATATTCATTTTTGCATCTAACTGTCACTTTTCCTCCTTTTCTAATTTAATGACTTTGGATTTGTCCAATCCATTTTCATCGCCTATCTGTGTGCCGCCAGATCTAGTTATTTGCTTTATACTACTTTTACCTAAAGTCTGTTTTCGTCTCTTTGAGGTTTTGTTAACTGGTATATTCTTATTATTTTCTGTATTGCTGTTATTATTTTTGTTGGCACTACTACGGCTGATATTGTTGCAATTAATAATAATGTTATTATTCGTACTAATTCGATTATCTCCAATAGTATTGTTGCTATTACTTATGAAAACTTTCGTTACCGCGGCGTGCTGCGGTTGTTGCTGTTGGTGGGGTTGGTGACTAGAGTTACTTATACTAGAAAGATTATTAAATGTTTGGCAACGTGGATTTGGTAAGTTAGACGGAATCGTCTGTGCAATGGTATGAATTACGCGACCACCTAGTGGCATAGCAACCGTAGCAGGCCCGTTCGAATTACCTTGACCTGATAAAATTGAATAATATTGCAGGTTGTTACTTTGATTATTTGAATCTACCTGCATAGGTGTTATGCAAACCGTTCCGTCACTATTCGTATGTAATTGTTGGATGTTGGCAATCATTGACTGGTACATTGATGCTGAAACTGGCACGGTGATCATATTACTGACCGATACTGGATAGCCTATAATAAAAATAATGAGTTAAGTAATAATGTCTTAGATTTTTCCAATTTTAATTTAATTCACCTTGGCCATCCTCTGCTGTAATATAAATCTGCCCATCTTGCCCAACTTGTGCTTCGGTTAGGTCTACAGTCATATTTTCATGACCATTAACATCTGAAAGACTTTGGACCGTTTGAATTGTCGCACCGCCTTCGCCTTGATGCAGCTGCAATTGGAAAGTTTAAATGATTTTTGTTTTATAAGAAGCTTGTATATATAACTGTACCGTTGCGACGCCTTGAACTTGAGCTGTTGTGCCATCTGGAAGTGTGATGATGGGATTATTAGGGTCGACTTGAATCAAAGAAACAGTTCCATCAGCATTTTGAATTGTCGATAGTACCGTTTGGGTGTACTGTAAATAAAGAATACACTCGCAGAGTTAATAATTGTATGAATTGGAATACAAATAAAACATAAAAGGGACAGTTAAAAGTACTAATACATAAAAGAAACCATTTAAAAATATATTCACATACAAAAACAAATAATGAAAGTTCATTGCCAATATTTTATTTATTGATTGAATCCCTATTACATGTGATTACATCCTTTCTTTTTTTACAAGAATAGTAAATTTATAAATGATTTCAAAATAATAAGATAATCCAATCCCTAGAACTCACGACGTTCTGCAATATGTGCTCGGTTTTCAGGGTAAATCATCCGCAAACATGGCTGAATGATAACTCAAGGTAAAAACAAAAACTTTTAAATAATTAAAGCTTTTATCCATCCGATGCAATACGCATCAGAAATACAACTATTAGTACAAGGCCAATTAGTGAGCATGCAGTCAAACTACAAATAGTGAAAATAAGTGGAGCTAGTCGGCATAGTGCCCATTCTTTTATTACCTAGTTATGTGGGGGGGGGGGGGGGGGGTGCAGCGCGCCCTATAACACACATAGCGGTTGCGATATGTTGAGAGTAACTAGTGCAGTCGAGATTTCAGCCCGACTACCGAACCATGAGTTAGGATCAGGGTGAGGTGATGGATGCAATCGAACCTTGAAATGATTCCATTTCACTGCGCAGCTGAGTTAGAGCTACTGCTTCCTGATCCACGGAAAGAAGATCCTTTTGAGACGACTGTTTCAATCGAACCTCAAACAGCTCTTTATTCTCTTTGCAGGTAATATCGAGTCGGGTGACATATACAATTAAATCCCAAGCATTTTATAGATACCATGGCCGTACGTGGGGAGAGTTTAGTCAGCGAGAGTCGGACACACCAAGTGCCTATGGCATACCACTTAAAGGTACATAACGTATTCTCTGCTCCAAATACCACGTAGGTGGTTGAGAACTGTGCTTGAGGTAAGTCAGTGACTGATGCAGGTGTGTGATGGTTTCCTTCTCCTCAAAGTCTGAATAGCTTCTGCAGAAGTCGTTTGAGGGTATCCCAATTACTCCGACTACCGAGCTAAAATTTTAGCTAATCGAGAAGTTTGGATGTTGTTTTTGCATCATATTTTTTCCATATTTGTTTTGAGGACGCACATATACTGTTGCTTGTCCACCTGTTGTTCGCTTTTATTAGTGCGTTGTTTTATAGATTGAACTTCAACGTCTGAATGGGTACAGCCGGTGTCTCTCTGTTGTCAGAGCGGTCTTGTGCGGTATTCCTGGAATGTCACTGTGACCGGGGACCAAGCGCAGAGATATGTTACATCTGCCGGTGATCTGGTAAAGAGATTCGCGGTATTATTTTAGCAACTTGGATCTTAGGTTAGGTTAGGTTTAGGTGGTTGTCGGCAGAAGCCGACACACTTAGACCAATTTAGGTCCATTGTGATACCACGCATGTATTATCTACCTCAACTCTGTAGATGGGACTGGCCAACGACACGCGGTTGTTCTCAAACGGTTCCCCATCTACGTACTAACCGCGCCCAACGTCGTTTAATTACGGTGATCTGACGAGAACCGATTAACTCGACGTGGTATGGTCGTTGGTTAACTTGGATCTTATTGTTGGTGATTTTAAGGTTTTTATCGCAGTCTATGTAAATCACGATATTTCTGCCGTCTATCGGGTTCATAGAAAGTCTGGATGATGCTTCGCGGATAGCCATGACTTTTCCCAGCCGGCTCGGTCTGGGATAACTGTCCTATATTCCTTGCTGACATCAATTGTTGGGACTAAGTTTCGTTACTCTGTGAGCTGTCAGAACAATTTGCATACAAAATAAACAAATGGAACCAGTATATCCGTGCCAAGCCAAAACGAGCAAAAAATTGTAACAATTAACAAACCGATCGGTTGCATGGGACTGTGTATTTACATGTGTGTAAAAATATACATATTTTTTTGATAGCGTTTTTTTAGTATTTATGTTGTGAAACAAAAGGAGCTATTCCATTTATTGTTTCTGTCATTTCTACTAATTTTCAACTCAACTCCAAATCCATTTTAACTCATGAGCCGAAACCCTACATCGATAAAAAATTGGTGTCGCGATAACGAAAGCGGAGTAAAGCTGCTGTTGTATGTTTTGGTACAATTTTACAGCGTGTTTTGTTTTTGCTGTCATTTGTGGCTAAAACTGCAAATCATTGCAAGTACGGCAGAAATGTCAAATAGTTCTCGTTGTCGGAGTGAAACGAAAACGATAATTTACCAATCAAAATCAACCACATTAATTGAATGTCATGACTAGGGCAATTATCAAACGCCGAAATTATCAGTAACAGCAAACGGGTGGCAACGGTGCAGTAGTAGTGTATTTGCTTAGTGATTGGAAGGTCGTGCGTTCAATCCCGGCCAAATCCATTACTTTATTACGAATATATGTACAACTTGATCACCCTTAGACAACACCCGTGGAGAAAAACCATACAACTGCACCAAAACACTTCTTTCCTATCTCTCTATTCTTTCTAAAGCAAGTGGCACCGAAAAGCATACAATGAAATATGCCATTGTTAGGTGCTTCTTGATGTTCAGAAATGCACAATAAGGGCACTGTAACATTTACGGCAAAACCCATTTAGCGTAAGCAAATTATAAAAAAAAAACAATAAACTTGGGCATAGCTCAATAATTATAATTTACAAAAAAGGCCATCAGCAAGAACTACCGCGGCGTATTCCTGTTAGTATCGCATAAGGTCTCATATGATGACCAGTGCGGGTCTGTCGCATGTCCTTGATAATTAACTTGAGCGTAATGGATAGTTATTCTTTGCAGACGATGGGGCAGTTATATGAGAATCGCGATAAGGACTTGATATACGTCTGTCCCGCATGTCTGCATGCAAATTCGTTGGTTGGCACGGTAGATCACCGGTGTCGAAAGAGTAAAATCAAACAACAAATTTATAAAAGGAGCATGCACCTGCCAAAATTTGCAAAAAGAGGCAGGCCTATCAACTCCTAAATCTCACAAATGCAACAACACCAGCATTTAATTAGCCTCAGTGAAAAGGTGATTTGATACCGGGAGACCTGCCAATAGTTTTTGAGGTCAAACGAGTAGAGATGCAGAAGTGTTTTGCAAATTAATAGCATGTTTGAGATGAAGTTTACTTATTTGTAAAAAAAATTCAGCGCAACAAGCTCAGTTGGTATTGTCATGTTTAACGAGAGATCCTACGAGCCACATCAAAATGTAGTATCATTTATGGATCACTCAATTGCAACAACACCAGCATTTGATTGGCTACAGTCACTAAGTTATTCGATCCAAATCATTTGAGGTCCACGCGAGCCACCATGCAAATCAGTAGTTTTGCAAACGCTTACCGCAGGATATGGTTGCTGCTTCGGCTTAGCAAAACACACACAAACGCAAACACTTATTTAAACCAGCATTAGGTATGTGCTGATCAGATCAGATAAGAACAAGATTTGCTGCACCTAGCTTAGAGGTAGAGCAAGTAAGTGAAAAGTGTCAAATTTAAAAATTCATATTGTACTGGTGTATATAGGTTATGATCACCTAATTTATGTCATAACCTCGTCGTAAAGGAAGAAGAAGATTGCGAAATCAAAGTCGTTTGTTTTATTTCCATATCATTAAATTTTCCATATTCAAGTTCCCTTTAAGAAGATACAGTCCGTTTTGATTACGTTTGAAACGTCAAGCACGCTGCAGAAAAAGTATTTTGACGATGATTAAAGCATGTTTGCAAACATGATGATTGCAGCTTCTGCGTCTTAAAATAACGATCGTTGGACGATCAAATTGAGGTTTTTTGACGTCTTTGTAAACAACCTATACTAAATAATCCAATAATCCAAAACATTGGCTCATTCAGATCAAGAAAGATAGATAAGTATGCTCCAACCACGAGAATCTATACGTCCTATCCGTCATTTTGATACGGCAGAACCAAACTGTAATTGGGATGTATAAGATCAAAGAGGATGGAGGGCAAGGAATCCCCACGTTTTGGAAGCCGGTTAAAATTAAACATGAGGTGTGGAATACATGTTATCAGACATGGAGAATACTCCAGAGGTCATCTGCTTACATTTTATCTGGACTCCATTATATGAATTCCCAGATCCGCAACGATTTACCTTCGCATAAGTAATGTCAGTTTGAATGGAGGGATTTGATCCGCACGATTCCAAAGATTAAAATGCGGGGATGTATTCCCCCGGCGGGTTTAATGTTTTAATAATAAAAACTTCATTGACTCTACAGGGACAGAGTTTAGACAAATCAAAACACAACTACAAATATGACTGCCACAATGTAATCACGACGAAACTGTAGTTCAAGGTCTCACATTGGGTGGTGGTCTCAGATAAAGTGGAAATGTTATTTAACTATCGGACAAGTAAGTTCTTAATATGTGTAAAACATAATATAACTACATGTGGTCACAAATAAATTCAAGCTCAAAAACAGACAGCAAACAAAATTTGGAAGCGAAAAAAAATACGACTACTACTAATAAAATAACACATCAACAATTCAATTAAATCCTTTAAGATATAAAAAGAAAGAATAACAGGAAATGGATATAATATCATTTTGTTAGTACGAACATCAACGTCACTCAATGTCATCGGGTCGAGGCAAACCTGTGTGCCTCCTATTGTAGTCTGTGCAGATGATGAATTTGAATTGGGCTGAGACGTATGTATTTCAATTTTTGTTCCTCCTTGATGCGATTGGTTATTTGCATGGACCACAGTTTGTGAACTCTGTATTATTGCTCCGGTATTATGAAGTTTAACGACGCCGATTTGCTGTATAAGGGTATCATTAGATTAATGTTTAAGCATACATATTTAAAACTTAGAGATACAAACAAGCTACATAAGAATACTTAAAGTTTAATAAATATTTTCACTTAATAAGTGGAATTATGTACATGTACATGAGCAATCTGATTGTGTTATGATTAAGAAAAACATTTTAAATATATGCATATCCAAAATTAAATGAACATGCGATAAAGGGAAAACTCACGTTGTTATTGGTCGTTGATATTGTGTTGACAGTAGACGTCGATTGATCAATAGTTGTTTGTCTGACAATCTGTGTAACCTTATCGTCTTCATCGGCGAATGTGGGTAAAAGATCTTCCCGTCCATGATACTTGTAACAGTTAATGACGATTTTGCGCAAAGCATGAGTCCAGCTTATCTGTAAAATTAAGAAAAATTAAATAGAAAACATAATCTTTTCACGCTTTCTTACTTTTTGTTTTTCTTCCTCTGTGCGAGCGTCCATTCTAACATTTGCCCACGGCAGCTCTTTCGGCCACCAAGGTGGACGTGTCGATTCCCTGCCCCAACCGGGCTTACCCCTACCCGTAGAGTACTTTAACATTAGCGGAATAAACGCTCGCAATTGTGCTTGTGTCATTTTCTCAACTGGAGTTGGTATACCATCGATAATTAGAGGTGGAAGCTCAAATAGTGTTGGATCTTCTGTGGGCGGTGGCGGCGCTTGTTGTGCTAATGCAGTGTCGAGTTCTTCCATTACGATGTTCTTCAAATTTCTGACTACATCTTCCAGCGGTTTGGCCCCGAATACTTTATAACCAGTATTTGGTTTACCTGGTGTTGCTACTAGTACAACCGCTTGTTTGCCCACACGTCCAGTGAATTCATAGATTATGCCACGTAATTTACGCAATAAGCGATTTTGTTGTCGCTTTCTTACTGAAGGATTCGTTTCAAAGCAATGTGGTCGCTTGCGTTTCTTTGATGATGCAATAGCAGCTGCTGCAGCTACACCCACCGGACCAGCGGCGGCTAATTGTGAAGCTACTTCATCTTGTATGCTCATATGAACCATATCAGAGTCATCGTACACGCTAACACCGTCACTACTTATCACATCATCCTCTTCATCATCCGATGCAATACTCAACTGATCGTCTTCGATCATTTCAATTTTGTACGTTTGGTTGTTAATATTTGTCATAGTCGTAGTGTGGGTTGTTGTACCCGTAGAGACGGTGGTGACATTCATTTCTGCGTTCTTAGATTAATTTATGGGTTTAAAACTAATTTAAAATTAACAAAGTGGAATTCCACCTGTTCTTTGGTATATGTTGCCTTAGCGTGCGTTTTCTTCCTGAATTGTTTGGTTTTATGCGGTCTTCCGTACGTTATATAACTGGCTAAATTTCATTAAAAATCTGCAAGTTATACAATATAGATAGGAGTATTAACTTAGAGGTAAAACTTAATAGTTATTACCTATAAACACTAAGCTCTCAAATTTTAAAAAGGAAAATACCCCAAATAAAACTTATCGAATGCTTCAGAAAAAATTATTGCTAACATCAATGCCGATCGAATCTTCTATACAGATGGTTGATATAAGGAAAATGACTTTTGTAATAACTGTGTATGATAGTTATTCAACAAGAAGGAAACTCACTGACTTTTGCACCACAATCTGCTTGCAGCTACATTGCTGAACTAGCGGTGCTAAGGAACACAGTGCCCAGCCTTTAATCCTAACTTAAAATTTAAGCATTCTCATTCAAAAATGAGACAAATAAATGTCCTTCTTTGGAACTCAACAGAAGTGGGTTGTATAGTTATAGAAACATCATACTTGCACGTATGCTACTGCAACCAACTATTCATTAATTGTTGAGAATCCTAAGAGTTTACTGAAGCTGCGGAAACTCGCAGACATTTCTGGGAAAACACCCGAATCTCGTACAATCCAGTACAATCCAGTACTCAACAGAACAGACTGCCTTTTAGGGTTGGAAAAGCCATCTTTCATTCCCACCATTATTATAATGGTGGACCTCCGGAGGAGTGCACGAATTGTCGAATGGTTCTTTCCGTCTGGCATGTCTTTGTTAAATGTTCTCTTTCTTGTCAAATTGATGATTCTGAAATTAGCCGAAATCCCAAGCCTATCAGACATTAAATGTCTACAACAAAAAAAAGATGCCACATCCGCCCACCATAAATTTTATGAAATATAGTTTCATATAGTTCTTATCCAAATATAAATATTCCCGCAAGGGTACTTCTCTAGAGAGAGGTAACGGGCGTAACGACCCCGCGGACCCTAGTTACCCGCAAGGGTACTTCTCTGGAGAGAGGTAACGGGCGTAACGACCCTGCGGACCCTAGTCACAAAAATCCAGAAGCGTCTGACCCATATTGGGCGGCTCCCTGGTCAGCGTCTGTTCTCCATGTCAGGAGCGGCTGTGCACAATAAAAAAAAAAAAAAACGTTTAAACTTTTCGCAAAAGTTTTTAAAAAAAAATATGCAATGAACAAAACAAATGATATAATTACCCCAGGTGGTAGGCCAGTTACCCTGGCAAATCCACCCTCTTTGGAGGTCGGTTCCATGGATTCTGGGGGGGATCATTTATTGCTACGCAACGACCCATTTGGGAGAAGTAAAAGAGTAGAGAGAACACCCCCATCTAAAAAAAGAAGAACAAAATGAAACATTGAAGGCTAAATATTTAAAAGCCTGCGATCAAAGAGATGGGTTTAAGCAACTCAATGAGACACTGCTTAAGGAGATAAATAATCTGAAGCAAGAGTTGCAATTGTTGAAAGAAGAGGTCAACAACCAGAAAAAAGTAAATGTCCAACCTGCCGAGTTCTCAACAGATGAGGATGAACTAAGAAAAGAGACAGAAGGACATCGTTATAAGGGGAATAAAAATAAAAAACGCAAAATGAGTGCGTCCCCAAAACTCTCACCAACAAAAGAAAGCTGCACAGTCACTGTGTATGCTTCAAACAAATAAAATAAAACATAAAATCCAACCAAGCCCCCACCAATTATCGCGCTGCAAGTAAATAAGTACGAAAGCTTGGCCAAAGTATTGGAGGAAAATAAAATTAAAGCTAGTACAGCGCTAATAAACAAAAATGTGATCAAAATCAATGTGGTTGAAGAAGAGGGATACAGAAGCCTCACTAAAATACTAAACCAAAAAAAGGTGCAATGGTATTCTTATGAAAATAAGCAAACCAGACCAATGAAGGTGGTAGTGAAAAGACTGCATTACTCATGCTCACCCGAAAGCATAAAAAAATAGTTAAAGGACTTTAAAATCTTGGAAGTTGTAAATATGCTCAAATTTAAAAGCAAAGTACGCTACCAATTTTTACACTCAGCTTCGAGCATGACGAAAATAAGAAAAAGATATATGAAATAAAAAACATACTTGGGATGCAGGTTGAGATTCATACCCTACGTAAATCGAAACAAGTGCCCCAATGCAAAAATTGCCAAAGATATGGGCATACACATAGATACTGCAACTCAAATCCAAGAGGTGTTAAATGTGCAGGAAGTCACCACACTAAAGAATGTAAGAAGAAAGAGGATGAACATCCTAAATGTGCAATCCTGCTAGCTACAGAGGTTGTTTAGTTGCAAAAGAAATCCAACTTGCAAGGGACAAAAAGCAAAAGAAAACACAAAAAAACTCAAATAAGGATAAGCAAACAGTTAAAAAGGACTTGCAAAAGAGCCCACAGAAAGAAAAGCCTAAAGACCAAGCGATAATCAAAAAGGTCCCGAGACAAAAGACGGCTGGTCCAAAAATGACATGTGCTCAGGCAGCATCAATAAATACTCAAATACCAGCAGATAAAACGGTAAAACGCAAAGTAGAGCCAAACACTGGCATGGAAAACCTCATGAAACAAATCCTAAACAGGATTGGCTCCATGGAAAAATCGAATAAAACGATATTAGATAGAATATTGTTGTTAGAGAGACAAAACAGCAACAAAAGAGCTGTTACCAAAAGACAGACATGATGAATAAAATAAAAATTCTTGAATGGAATGCTAATGGTATCGAGAGTCGCAAGGACGAGAAGCAATTGCCACTTGACATACACCAGATAGATATATGTCTCATTTCAGAGACGCACTTTAAATTGATTACTGACTTCAACCTGCAAGGATATGAATTCTAACACTCCCCACATCCTTATAACTGTGCAAAAGGTGGGGCCGCAGTGTTAATAAAGAATACAATAAAACACCATATAGAAGCAAAATTCCAATCATGTGCCATCCAAGGAATTTCCATATGTGTAGAAACGAGCAGTGGACAAATATCTGTTGCAGCAGTATACTGCTCTCCTAGCTATAGACTAAAGAAAAATGATTTTAAAAGACTTTTCCGCATATTTCACAATAGATTAATCGCGGGAGGGGATTTTAACGCCAAAAATAAGTATTGGGAATCTAGATTAACTAATACTAGAGGCAGAGAACTATATGAAGCAATTAAAGAAGATGGCGCCAAATATCACTCAACGGGAAAACCTACCTATTGGCCAACAGATAGAAATAAAACCCCAGATCTTGTCGACTTCTTTCTATCAAAAAATATATCTTCAAATAAAATAAGCATAGAGGAAGGACCTGATCTTCAATCAGATCATTCCTCTATACTCTTAACACTTAGCGATAAAATAATAATAAAAGACCATAGCCCAAAACTAGTAAATAGACTGACTGATTGGAACTACTTCAGACAGAAGTTGGAAGAAAGTATCCAACTATCACCAGCTATTCAAACAGAAGATCAACTAGAAGAAGCAGTCCAAATATTGACGCTCAGAATACAAATAGCTGCATGGGCTGCCACTCCCAAAACAACAAAAAAGATCAAACAAAACTCTTATCCTTCCGAAATATGTGAAATTATTACAGAAAAGAGGAAAGCTAGAAAACGCTGGCAACAGACAAGGGCCCCAAGCGACAAGACCACACTGAACAACTTAAATTATAAGCTCAGAAAATCTGTAAGAGAATTCAATAATGAGTCTTTGAAAACTTACCGCACAAGTCTTACAAATGATGCTAGTACCAACTACTCGCTCTGGAAGGCAACGAAGAAAATGAACAGGCCAATAGCTCACATTCCGCCAGTAAAAACCAGAGAAGGTAACAAGAGAGAGCAAACACTTTCGCTGAGTATCTTGAAGACGTATTCAAACCTTATGAAGATAAAGGTTATCAAGGACTAGAAATAAGGTGCGAAGAAGATACACCTATTCGGCCGGTAACAGCTAAAGAACTTGCCAAAGAAATTAAAAGAAAGCATAAATATAAAAAAGGCCCCAGGGTTTGATTTAATTACAGGAGAAATTTTGAAGCAATTTCCACGAAAATGTTTAAAAAAAACTAGCGCAGATTATTAATGCTGCATTTAAATTAAGATATGTGCCAAGCATGTGGAAAGTCGCGGAGGTAATAATGATACCTAAACCAGGCAAACCACCTAACGAAGTTACCTCATATCGCCCAATATCTATTCTACCAATGTTGTCCAAGTTATTCGAAAAAGTGCTGGTAAAACGTCTACAAAAAATAATAGATGAAAAATCGCTAGTCCCAATTCACCAATTTGGATTTAGAAATAAACACTCTATAATTGATCAGGGGCATAGAATCACAGATAGAATCAAAAAAGTATTTGAAGAGAAAAATGTGTGCTCTACAGTATTTCTTGATATAGCACAAGCTTTCGATAAAGTCTGGCACAAAGGACTGATACACAAATTACAAAAGCAACTGCCGAAGCAATATGCGACCATTCTGGAGTCTTATATATCAGATAGATTCTTCAGAATTAAACAAGAGGCAGAGTACTCAACATTAAGAGAGATTAAAGCAGGTGTGCCACAAGGCAGTGTGCTAGGTCCAGTTCTATACCTACTTTTCACTAGCGATCTTCCTGAAAGTGAAGAAACCACCATAGCTACTTTTGCAGATGACACAGCTGTCCTTACTGTGGGAGCAACTGTCGAAATAGCAACAAAAAAGCTTCAAACAGCAATAAACAATATTTCAGAATGGACTAAGAAATGGCAGATTCGATTAAATGACCTTAAGTCATTCCATATTAATTTTACGTATAAAAACGTACCACACATTCCAGTCTACATTAACAACAATGTAGTGGAATATTCAAACACAGCCAAATATCTAGGCATGACTCCAGACGCTAAACTGCGTTGGAAAGCGCACGTAAAGAAAAAAAAAGATGAGTTGAACATGCGATACAGTAAAATGTATTGGCTTATTGGGAGATTCTCATCCCTGTCTAACTACAACAAGTCATTGCTATACACGCAAGTTCTGAAACCAGTATGGACCTACGGGCTCCAGTTGTGGGCATGCACATGCCAAACAAATTTACAAACAATTCAGGTTTTCCAAAATAAAGTACTAAGGAACATAGTTAATGCACCTTGGTACATACGCACTGCCGATCTGCATAAAGATCTAAATGTTGAAATGGTTGAAGATGAAGTTAAGAAAGTTGCTCAAAGGCATAGAAGTAGGCTTCTCAACCACGTAAACACAGAAATAACAGAACTATTAAATAATGACAATGCAATCAGGAGATTGAGACGGGTAAAACCTCTTGATCTATAAGAGTTAGCTAGGGCTAAGAAATCAGGTATTGATTTCAAACAAGAAAAAAGTTTAGAAATCCGACAAACGGCGGATTTATCTGTTAAATTCAACAAATATGTAGTTCAAAAACAAATTGCCGATTAGTCGTCGACTAGGTGCAATCTCATTCGGAATGGCGAATGTCAGTCCCCCGGGAGTTTTTTTTTAGATGGGTTAAAGTCTTTCACTATTGCAGAAGCATCCCTCGCGTACTAGCTCTGCAATGTCTTTCGATGATTTTTTCTTCCAGCGAATTCCCAACACAAAAATTTATTGAAAGAGTCATCTTCAATTAAACGACGGCATCATACATCTGGCTGCCTTGATGATTATTTATAAAGAGTTTATTAATTAACTTACCTAAATAACTTCACTAAATAAATTAATTGAATAACTTTCTCGTATACTTGTTTAGGTACTAAAGAGAAATATATTGGAATTGTGCTGAAAATTCAAACTCAAACTGAGTGTGGGGAATGATAATGACGACTATAGAGAAGTCCAAACAAGTGGGTCCTGCATTTCCGTCCGCCGCACTAAGTACATCAAAGCTGGTCAAAAATAAAAAAAAATATTTTGTTCAAGTTTTTTTTTTGTACCGTTAAGTCTAGAGAGTACTATTCAACTAACAAGTTCCAACAACAAATTTGTCCAGTACTCGAATTTGAAACGGTACAGCTCTGCAATAATGTTGCAACTTAAGCTCAGTTAGTGCTTTTCTGTGTCAGTTGAGAATTTGCATCGTCCCTGTAAGTGCGTTTTTAAGTTACGTTTTAAATGTATAATAATGTGCATATAACAGAGAGGCCGATTATTACAAGAAGAGAATTACTTTGGTTCTTGTTTTTGCTATACTTTTCAAGAAAGATGTCATGAATCTCTATAAACTTCATAACTTACTAATTTCTTCCAACCCATTTTTCTTTGTAAATCTTTCCTGAATCATTGATTAGAATCATAACTCAATAAATGTTTATGAATTAAAAGAATCAAAAAAGTTTCATTTAAATTTAAGTCTAACAGACAAATTCTTTGACGTGAAGGCTTCCTTGGATCTTGGAAGGATTTACTTCAAACTTCTTATTTTGGGTTTTTGGGCTTATATCTCGAGGCCTTTTTTTTGATATGTCATTTTAAAAAACGTCAGGCACATACCATAAACTGGTTTTTACAACACCGATTTTCTCAAAAATGGCTCCAACGATTTTGATCATATTTGAAATTTAAAATAATTGATGTGATCGTAAGAGAATGGCGTAGGTACGTACTGAGTTTTTACTAACTACCTCAACATCTACCATTATCCATGAATGGCAGTTGCATCGCTGAAATCTAAAGACTTTCAATTTTCGGAATGTGTATTAATGATAATTAGGTTTCCTTAAGCAAGAAATATTTCACCCCAAACTTGAGAGCAAAGCTCATATCTGGGCTGGTGCTCCAATCACACATTTGCAGCTGCTTGACAGAAAACAAAAACGCGCGATAAAACTCATTGGCGATCGAGATATCACGAAATCGCTCTACTCATATACTACTCAACGTCGTAATGTCTCGTGCCTATCGTTGTTTTATCGATATTTCTACCAAAAGTGAATTTCTGATATAGCCAATGCGTAGAAATACAAAGAATCGTTCCTTAGCCGTACAACACGAATGTGAAATGTTCTATCTCTCTTTTTCCTACACATTATGATTTTTATATATTCAAATCCAACGTGCATAGGTTTCCCGTCCTTCCTACTTCCTATTTTCCTTAATGTCCGTCCTGTGCAACTGCGCACATTATAAGGGTGCTAAAAAAATTCCTTTCACACGTGCAAATTATAAAAACAAAAAAAAAAAGAGTGGAATAATAGTACTTTACAGAAATGCTTATATGTATCTCAAAAACAGGTTAGGTTATTTCTAAAAAAAATTACACATAAAAAAAAAATATTCATACAATTCAATTTTTTAAAATATTTGTTTAATCCTATATAGCTGTTTTTTGCATTTTCGAAAAATTTCTCGTTTCTCCAAAACGGCTCTTACGATTTTGATCAGTTTTAATAATAATTTAATACTTGGAGCGAGTATCAGAAGATGGCTTTCTCAGTTTTTCCCAAAAGATTCGACTAACGGCACCTTAGAAAACCTACAATATCTCAAAAACGGCAGCAGTTCTTTCATAACAATAATATTTTATTTAACAAAAACAAATCTGCATGCTCAAATTTTCGGAATATTTTTTTATAATTTTTTCTTACAAGTTTCTGAAATACATATTGGAAAACATGACTTTTTTAAAAACGGATCTTATTATTTGGCTATTTTTTGACACTTGAAGTATATGGAAGAATATGGCATACTCAGATTTTCGACTCGAATAACGGTAAAGTGATTTCAAAGAAATTTTAATATTTTAGCTAGTACTATTATTTTGATAATAACAGTTTTTCTTAAAAACTGATTTTACGATTTTTATCTGTGTTGGTGTTATAAATACTAGAAGTAAAGGTAAGCATACTCAGTTTTTACCAAAACTTAAACAACGGTAGTTCGAAACAAAGGTCAAAAATGGAAAGGTTGATTTTAAAGAAATTTAAAATTTTAGTGTGTTGGACTACTAATAGAAAGGTCCACTGCTTTTCGAACAGCTGCTAAATGGGCATTATTTAGAGAAAGTGATAGGGTAAGAAGAGACCCCACGTCCTGTCAATGAAGAACAGATTTTACCACCCAGTATAGAAAAGGTTGGCTTAGCTATTAGAAGAATAAGGCCGATGGCTTACCAGCGGAGCTTTTCAAATACGGTGATGTTTTGGTTGGGCGCATGTACCCAATCACCAACCAAGTATAGGTGGAGAAAGCATGCCCGATGACTGGACTACCAGCTCTATAATCCCCATCTAAAAGAAAGGCGATCCTATATCTTGTAAGAACCATCGAGGCATATCCCTGCTTAATGTCGCATATAAGATCCTATCCAACACACTAATCGGCACGTTCCAGTGTGGCTTCCGCCCCGGCAGATAGACAATAAACTAAATTTTCACACTGAGGCAAATTCTGGAAAAGACAAACGAATTTCAAGTCGAGACCTACCATCTATTAATTAACTTTAAAGCCGCATTTAGTATTCATCGTCAAGAGTTCTATATGGCGATGGCCGAATATGGGATCCCGGATGACACTTGAGGACACGCGGTAATGTGCAGATTGGAAGCAGCTTGTTCTGGAGAAAATAGTGCCCAGCGATGGAATAACAGGCGAAATTGGTTGGTCTTAATGTTAATGAGGCCAGGACCGTCTACACCGAAGGGTACGGTAATCAAACAGCAGCAATAGCAAGGACCGATCCCCCTCTGGTTCATAAGTTTCTCTCGTCGGACAACTGCAGTTACCTTAGCCTCTGCATTGTCTACTGACTCGGTGGCAGCCGTTTCCTTCTCCCGCCCGTCTACAGTAACACCTAACGGGTGGCAACATCGAGTGTGTACATGCACACTACTACCACGTTCTCACCTATTAAAGTGGCGCCCGGCTACGTAAGGCCTACATTTCAAAGCAACAAACATCTTTTAAGTAAATTGGATCCACGAAGAAGTACCCGCATTGCAGAGAAAGAGTGCGCCCACACAATGGCCACCTGCACCGAAGAGCAAGTGCACAAATTGCTCTCTTCGCTCATGAATCAGCAATTGTACCAGCCGGTTTTGTGGTGAAAGAGACCCGTTAAAAGTGGAAGAATTTATTGCAACAATAAATTGTTTCAAAGATGTCGAACATATTTCGGAGAACGACACAATCAAGGGATTTCCTCTACAATTAGATGGCGATGCTTGGAGTTAGTGGCAAGGCGTTAAATTGGAAGAAACTTGGATGGATGTTCTGTCACTTCTGAGATGCGCATTTGCACCAAGTAAACCAGCCACCGAATCTACCAGGAAATCTTTGACACAAAATAAAAAACGAAAGAGAGTACAGACGATTTTATTCTGTATAGGAGGGCGAATGGATTAGAAGATACAACCGCGAACTCTATAAGCTCTACAGAGATGTGTATGTAGTCAAAAAAGACAAATCACGTCTACTACATTGGCTCGGCTACATTGAGCGAATGGACAATAATGCTTTAGCCAAGAGGATCTTCGACCCCTAGCCATCAGGTTCGAGAAGGCTAGGAATACCGAACCACCGTTTTAAAAACCAAGCCATCGCGGATACCAGAGCACTTATTCTGAACAACTGGAAGCAGCGTGCCCGGGATCGCAGAGGACGGAGCGCTAAAGTGTCTCAGGCAAATACTCTTCACAGGTCGGGAGCCCATTAAGTAAGTAAGTAAACATAATAAATACATCTTTCATATTGCACTTAGTTTTTCCCAGATTATCGAACGATTTAAAAAAAAAGTGGTAAAATGAGGCGGAGTGTATGTATCAGTGCCCAAGCTACGATTCTTCGTTCGCTATGACGAGTTCTGAAGCGAAAGAAGCTGATACAGTTTTTCACGGAGTGTATCATTTGATACATGATAGCATGATACATTTTAGCATAGGTTAGTTCCATTCCATAATGCATAAATGGAAGTTCTGTGTTTTTCTTTATTTTTCGGGATAAGCAATAGAAAAGATAGAATTTTCGAATATTGTATCGAATAGGAATATCCAGAATGGAATGAATAATGAAACAGAAATGGATGGAATAGAATGACAATCATATGTCCCAGCGTTGCTAAACCGACAGCAGATGTACATAAGACAAATAAATAAAGTACCTACAGTAGGTGTTTTTTTTACTACTCAAGTGTATATTTTTATACCCTGTTCTAAGGGTATATTAATTTTGACGCATAGTTTGTAACATACCTTAATATTGCCCGTAGACCCCTAAAAGTTACTATATTTATGATCAGCATCGATAGTAATGTCGATCTAGCCATGTCCGTCCGTCCGTCCGTCCGTCCGTCGGCAAAAATTAGGCCTTTAAACTGGACCTAGAGAGCTGAAATTTTAACCATATACTCTATAGGGTCCCGAAATAATCAAGTTTACGAATTTTTGAAATCCGCCCACATACACGCCCACAAACTCAAAAAAACAAAATTTTGGAAAAAATCGAATTTTGAGCTAGGAAGCTGAATTTTTTTATATATGATCTATGACTCCTAAAACTGCTCGGGATATAAAATTTTCAAAATCCGCCCACTGCCACGCCCACAAAAAAATAAAACAATTTTATTGAAAAACCAAAATTTGAGCTAGGGAGCTGAAATTTTTAATATATACTCTCTAGGGGCCCTTTAAGCTCATGTATAAATATTTTCAAAATCCGCCCACTGACACGCCCACAAATAAATAAAACAATTTTTTTGAAAATCCAAAGTTTGAGCTAGGGAGCTGAAATTTATAATATATACTCTCTAGGGGCCCTTTATGCTCATGTGTTAATTTTTTTTTAAATCCGCCTACTGACACGCCCACAATTAAATAAAACAATTTTATTGAAGCACCCAAGTTTGAGCTAGGGAGCGTTTTTTTTGATAAAATCCTTTAAATGTTATATAACAAAATATGTAGAGCGTTCTTAACAATTTAACCATACTTAGACTTTTGTCACGCCCACTTATGAGGGATAGGAATAAGAATAGGGTATCCAACAGTTCGCCCAAGCGGACTGTAGCCCGTCCCTATGTTTATACCCTATTCTAGGGGTATATTAATTTTGACGCATAGTTTGTAACATACCTTAATATTGCCCGTAGACCCCTAAAAGTTACTATATTTATGATCAGCATCGATAGTAATGTCGATCTAGCCATGTCCGTCCGTCCGTCGGCAAAAATTAGGCCTTTAAACTGGACCTAGAGAGCTGAAATTTTAACCATATACTCTCTAGGGTCCCGAAATAATCAAGTTTAAGAATTTTTGAAATCCGCCCACAGACACGCCCACAAACTCAAAAAAACAAAATTTTGGAAAAAATCGAATTTTGAGCTAGAGAGCTGAAATTTTTTATATATGATCTATGGCCCATAAAACTGATTGGGACATAAAATTTTCAAAATCCGCCCACTGACACGCCCACAATTAAATAAAACAAATTTTGGGAAAAATTTAATTTTGAGCTAGAAAGCTGAAATTTTTTATATATGATCTTTGGCCCATAAAACTACTTGGGACATAAAATTTTCAAAATCCGCCCACTGACACGCCCACAATTTTTTTTATTTTTATTTTTGAAAGTCCAAAGTTTGAGCTAGGGAGCTGAAATTTATAGTATATACTCTCTAGGTGCCCTTTATGCTCATACTTAAATTTTTTTTAAATCCGCCTACTGACACGCCCACAATTAAATAAAACAATTTTATTGAAAAACCAAAGTTTGAGCTAGTGAGCGTTTTTATTTACAAAAGCTTAGTTTTTTCGATAAAATCCTTTAAATTTTTGTCACGCCCACTTATGAGGGATAGGAATAAGAATAGGGTATCCAACAGTTCGCCCAAGCGGACTGTAGCCCGTCCCTATGTTTTTTTTTATAATTAACACGCACTAAAGGTGTTGGGACCCTTATAATGTAATAGCGTTAAGGAAATTAGGGTGAGAATAAAAGGAGAGATGCCGATGCACGTTGGTTTTGAATGTTTGTAGGATATGATGTGAAGGAAAAACAATGCGTGGAAGAGTATTCCACATTTGAACGGCTGAAGAAAGATTCTTTGAACTTCACTGTACGTCCGAACACAGGCTTTATTGTGAACTGATGAGCATTCCTTGCATACCGGGTATTGCGGTTGAAATCTTCAAGGGGAGGAATGCGTTTGAGCACTTTTGGTGGAAATAACGATAAAATAACGAAAAGCAGGAGACATTACGAAGAAGACTAAGAGAGTCAATCGATCTCACTATGTCTCGGTCGCCAATGAGTTTTATTGCGCGTTTTTGAATCCTGTTAAGTAGCTCCAAATAAGTTATTGGTGCACGGGACCATATAGGCTTAGATAAAAACAGTAAAAAAAAACGCCCGACTGTTGCTTGGCAGCGCTATGCTGGATGTCATTTGACATTTCGGCTTTTTCTTCAGTGAAACTAAGTAAATTTTAAAATACTGCTCAGATTAAAAATCTAATTAAACCAACGTTTCGGGAGAGAAAAAATTGCAACTTTAAAAAAAAAAAAAAAGTTATTGCAACAAGAATGAAAGTGGCAGACACATCGAATGCCACTTGATATAGTTATAAGGTTCACTGTTTCTTGAAGATCTGCATTCATTTCAAACATTGGATTCTATTTGTAAATTTTATACGGCATAGTCGATAAAGGGAGTACTTGTGCTCATTTACAAAATGGTTCACTGTTCTCCAAATGCCTCTTGTGCCGCTAAAATTAAGTACTTATGTTCTATGTGATCTAGTTATCTGCATATCATTGAATCCATTAAATTAAGGTGTACAAAATGCTAGTACTCGCTTAACAGACACATTTACTAACCGCACCCAACGTCGTTTAATTGCGGTGATCTGACGAGAACCGATAAACTCGACGTGGTATGGTCGTTGGTTTTGGTGGAACGATAACCTCGAGACTATCCGGAAGAGAGTGAGAAAGCTTTTTAACAAAGCCAAACGCACCGTTGCATGCGAACAATACAAACCTCTGCTGACCATATACAATCAAGAGTTGGAAAGATCTAAAAGAGGTCAACCAAACTGCATCGGGTTGTTAATAAAACCAGATGGAACAATCACACGCGACCGAGAAGAAACGCTGAATATTTAGTTTCAGGCTCACCTCCCAGGATCCTATAGTATGGACATATCAAATGACCATATAGCGGAGGTACGTTACTGCTGCTTTCGCCAAACTTCAAAGGAAGGTATGTCTCGGCTGCACGGGGGCCTTCCACAGCACGCCTGGCTCCGGCCTATAGTCATTATTAAACCTCATGCCCCTTAATGTTTACATCATGGGTTGCACAATCAAAGCTATCTCACGTTTAAGGTGGCTTTTGGTATAACTCGCACGGTTGTCCTTCGACTCCTGTCTTATGGATATGCGGTCGGATTTAATTACACCGGAACTTCGGGTGAAGCGCAACTACGAAGTCGACATTCCTCGTGTTCAGGACTGACTCTGATCAGACTCTGAGCCTGGAAAGGAATGCAGTCGAATCATCACGGATGGCTTCAAAACCGATCAAGGATCTGTAGCTGGTGTTTTCATAGAGAGCGACAATATTAGACTTTTCTTCTCGTTACGCAAACATGCGTCAGTCTTCCAAACAGAGACTTATGCTATATCAATGGTTATGAACTATGTTGCGAGGAACAAGTGGAGGAGTTGCTCTACCCCTTAACCGCCTCCAAAACTTAGACTTGTCTGGGTTCCGGGTCATAACGGGATCACGGGAAATGAGATCTCCGATGAACTTGCTAGACAGGGCTCAGATTAGGACTTCTCAGGACCTGAACCGGCGATATGTCTGCCTGCGTCCTCTGTCAGGGCTTCCACAGACGGTTGGGTTTCATATGAACACAATCGCAGATGGCATGACTCTCCAGGGTGCAGGGATTTCTCCCCGACCTCTGTAAAAAAAATCTACCACATTCTTGTTGTCTCTCAACAGAAAACACTGCAGACGTAAGACTGGCGTTCTTACAGGTCATTACGCTTTTGCCAAGCATGTTAAGGTGCTATGCCTAAGCGATACCACCAACTGCGAAGCCTGTGGAGAAAGCGATGACACTACGGAACATTTCTTCTGTGATTGTCCTGCCTTTACTCGTATCAGGTGGCAGGTGTTTAGTGTTGATGTGGTGAGTGCTGTAAACCTAACCTAATTATCATTGAAGCGCCTACTCATCTTTCTTAGGAAAACGAGTATATTTACACAGTAAAAGTGGTGTGTCTTCCTGGTAGTACAATGGACCAGTATTGAGTCTGAGTTCTCCAGTGAAGAAAGTCTCGCACCCAGACAAAAAAAAACAAATAGCAGTGATATTCTACAGAAAATACATCCTCCAGAAAAACATCAGTAGTTAGGTACTAGAATGTAATCTTCTTAAGCATATCCCTTTTACATATAAAAACTAGTCTTCTTTATAACTATCGAAAATATGGTCACCATAATATAAAGGTTATCACAATGGACATACGAAAAATCTTCCACAGTGCTAACAATCCCCTTACATTCAGCACTATAATAGGTAGCATTCAATTTCATACGAACAAAGGCACCAGTTTTTAAGCGAGTACTAGCATTTTGTACACCTTAATTTAATGGATTCAATGATATGCAGATAACTAGATCACATAGAACATAAGTACTTAATTTTAGCGGCACAAGAGGCATTTGGAGAACAGTGAACCATTTTGTAAATGAGCACAAGTACTCCCTTTATCGACTATGCCGTATAAAATTTACAAATAGAATCCAATGTTTGAAATGAATGCAGATCTTCAAGAAACAGTGAACCTTATAACTATATCAAGTGGCATTCGATGTGTCTGCCACTTTCATTCTTGTTGCAATAACTTTTTTTTTTTTTACGAATAAATGCAAAAATAATTTGGTAGCTAAAAGTTTATATACAAATGCGAACGAATAAATAGCCCCTAGGTGTTAGAAAACTCAAACGCGCAGATGTACATTTCATTTTACAATTTCAACTGACATATTGAAAGCTTCATTTAATAGTTTTGCATTTCCAAATAATTTACAAATGAATTTATACTGACAGAACGACATTATAATCAATTCGTATTTCATTTAAATTGCCAGCTGGTTGTATTCACCTTCTCCACAGAAAAAAAAATTACACAAACACATTTGTGCACAAAAACAAATTTAAGGATAACGAAATAACATTATATTAATGTATTGTTAAATTTTCACAAAAACAAAAACCAAGTAGAACATTTATAACACTGTCGCGCCGACGCGACGTAGTAAAAACGACTATCTTGCGTAATGAATACCACCCCACTGGCTAAAGGAAAGAAACAAAATCAATATTTCATGTGGGGTTGGGGTGTGCATTATCATCCCTTTTAATACACTTACGCATGCACCTCACCCTTTATGAATGTATGAAACCTGGTTTGTGTATTTGTAGGGGAGGTTAATAGTAACCCTTATGGACAAACAAAAAATCAAACAAGATTACAAGGTGGAAGAGAGAACAAGGGAACATTTTTTTTTAACATTTGAAAAATGGTTTAAGTGCACACATTCTTTGCACGGTTGAACAAAAATGTGCTCATTAATAGTCCCATTCGGCTTTATATTATCGGTAACTGTTAAGTCACGCAAACGCGTGCTTCGGCACTGAGATCTTATGTTCGAGTGCTCTAACGAAGTAGGTATCAGAAAAAAACTGATCTCAGTAGACCTGAAAAGACTATACAAGATGATTCCATCAATCAGATATCTGAACGTTACCTTGAATTGTAACGTTTACTGGAAGAAGAAGTCTTCCGCTCGTGTATGTGTGTATTTTTTTACGTTTTATGTATAGAAGCGGTTGGCTTAGCTTTAGAAATAACTAATGAACATCAAAGACACCGGATCTTATGAAATACTAGTGGTGCTCTTCAAAACTGAGGTGCTGTTTCAGTAGGACGCATGCAACAAATAAATAATTCATAAGCCAAGAATGAGCGGAAGAAAGAAAAAAGCCATCGGGTGGCTTGACCATACCCTATCCTTACGAAACTATCTTAGGTCTGGCAAGAACTGACAACATAACACGTACCAGTGTGCCCCCCTTTCAGAAGCCAACTATTTTTAAATCGAGAACCACAGGGCCTTACCAACAACAAATTAAATGTGTAGTTTAAATTAGGGGTTCCGTTCTTTTAAACTTCCTTGCAGGAGTGGCAAGGGACTACAAATTTAAGCCGCACACCAAATTTGTTATTGGTAAAGGTCAAAACATTTTCATCGACTTTAGGGCCACATACAGCCCTATCGAAGTATCTGTTCGGAAGAAATTTCGAAGCTTAATTCAAATCTTCCAAACGGATTCCTAATGGCTTCTTCTGAGTGAAGATGAACTTCTCAGTTCGTCTTCGGAATTGGAAGGCCTAAATAACACCGTGGTGGAGGTGCCTCCGGATTGTAGCGACAATGCTGCAGTTAATCCAGATTAAACTCCAACACTCTATCAAGGCTTCGGCCGCTCTTATTCTTCGCCTTTCTAAAGGCGGGGAAGATGTCGTCTTGATCCAAGAACCATGGATTGTACACAACTTGGTTCAAGGACTCAAGACTCCTGGATATTACTCACTGTATGTGACCGACAAAGGTAAACCAAGATCGTGCATACTAGTGAAAAGAAACCTTAATGCTTACTTACTCCCTAATTTCAGCGATCGGGATATAACTGTTGCGAAACTGGAGACTGCAGGCAGATCACTCTGGTTGGCATCGGCATATCTCGCCCACGACCACGTGGGACCTCTCCCTGGTGATAACCTGGAGAGACTGATCGAAGAAGTCCTTGACATTACTCTTGTCTCCGATACCATCAACGACATGATAACGGGTTGGAAGGTCTCGGCTGAACACTCCTTCTCTGATCACCGTTATCTTCAATTCAACCTCAATGTTGATCCTCCCTGCCAACCTATTTTCCGCAATCCTCGGAAAACCAATTGGCCCAAATACAGAGAAACTCTTCGCGGACTAGTTACCTCTGAACTTTTAAGTCCACCCTGTAACTTTTCCGAGCTTGACGGCAAGGTCAACGAGCTCACCTCGGCTCTCAATAAAGCGATGTCCGCTTCCTGTCCCCTCATACGACCTATGGGGAAGAGAAAGCCACAATGGTGGAACCAGGAATTGGAAGCACTCAGAAATAATTGCAGGAAACTCTTCAATCGCGCTAAAAGCTCGAGATCACTTACTGACTGGGACTCCTATAAGGAAGCTCTCAAATTATACAAAAAAGAGCTAAGGAAAGCCAAAAGATCATCCTGGAGACTCTTCTGTGGCAAAATAGAAGAAGTTTCTGAGGCATCAAGGCTAAGAAAAATCCTAGCTTCAAATCCAACCATGCCCAGCTGTCTAAAGAAAGCTGATGGATCCTGGACGATATCTAGCGAGGAATCGCTCAATCTGCTACTTGATACTCACTTCCCAGGTAGCTCCAACATTACCGGGTACACTGATCTGAATAGATCACTGGCACAGGCGACTCATTCTCAAGGTCTGATTACAAGGGACAAGCTGCTTTGGGCACTAAATAGCTTCAAGCCCTTCAAGTCTGCAGGACCAGACGGCATAATACCTGCCGAATTACAAATGTCTTCAGATATCATCACACCAGTATTGGAGATGATTCTGAACAGCTGCTTAAAAATGGCATATATTGCTCAGGCTTGGAGAGAAGTGAAAGTGGTCTTTATACCAAAAGCCGGGAAATACTCACATGTCAGCCCAAAAGACCTGAGACCTATTAGTTTATCATCATTCCTCCTCAAAACGTTGGAGCGACTGATTGCTATCCATCTCCGCACCAACATAAATACGCAGCTTCTATCTGCGTCTCAACATGCATACTGTAAGGGTAAGTCAGTTGAAACTGCCCTTCACTCTCTGGTACACACTATTGAATACTGCCTTCATCACAAGGAGTACACTATGGTAGCTTTTCTGGATATAGAAGGCGCCTTTAACAACGTGGGTACATCTGCAATCACAGATGCACTGACAGCACTGAATGTGAAGGGTTCGCTTGGTGAATTGATTAATCTACTGCTCACAAGTCGGATTATCAACTCAAAACTGGGCGTTTCATCCGCCAGGAGGTCTGTCAGTAGAGGCACGCCGCAAGGCGGGGTCCTTTCCCCCCTTCTCTGGAATTTGGTGGTGAATGAGCTACTGATATACCTGGAAGGGGTGGGCTGCAGGGTGATTGCATATGCGGATGACATTGCTATAGCCGTCTCCGGGAAGTACCTCAATACTATAAAAGAACTCATGCAAAACGCTCTTAACAAGCTAAAGAAATGGGCTAATCGCTGTGGCTTGGGTATCAACCCCCACAAAACAGAATTAATCCTCTTTTCCAGGAAACACAAGATTCCGCACATCGACCCACCCTCTATTGGTGGTATAAGATTAGTATTCTCTGACGAAGCTAAGTTCTTGGGTCTTATCTTCGATAGGAAGTTAAGCTGGAAACCCAACATACAAGAAAGGGTAAAAAAAAGCCACAGTAGCACTTTTCTCTTGCAAAAAAGCCATTGGCAACAAGTGGGGTCTACAACCCCGCATAGAGCATTGGCTATATGTATCGGTCGTAAGACCGATTCTCACATATGGGGTTGCTGTCTGGTGGACTGCCAAAAGTAAAGCTATAAACTGTGCTAAGCTTGGCAAAGTCCAACGCACAGCAGGTTTGTGCACAAGCGGAGCACTCCGTACCACCCCCTCTGCAGCACTAGATATCCTGCTACATCTGTTACCACTCGACATTTTTAGTAGGCAAACAGCAGCCTGTTCTGCTGTCCGCCTTAAGGCTACCTCGCAGTGGGTCAACAATAACATTGGCCACACCACCATTCTGGACTCATTTGAGTCTCTACCAGGAAAAATAGATTACACCATACCCCAATTACAGTTCGGAAAGAACTTTCAAGTCACTATTCCTTCCAGATCATTCTGGGAGGACGCTGAATTTGAGGAAGATAAAGCGATCCACTTCTACACCGATGGATCAAAAACTAGTGACGGGGTTGGTGGCGACGTTTTCTTCGAAAGGCTAAATCTGAGTCTCTCTTTCCGTCTTCCTAATCACTGTAGCGTATTCCAGGTGGAGATTATGGCGATAAAAGAAGCCCTGACGTGGCTGAAGAGAAATGTGATATCCACAAAGGATATCCGTATCTTCTCGGACAGTCAGGCCGCGATCAAGTCCGTGGATTCAGTATCTTCAAATTCCATTGCAGCCCTCGACTGCCGTTCATCTCTTATGGAGATGGCGGAGCAGTTTAACATTCACCTCTGTTGGGTGCCGGTGCATAGAGATATTCCAGGAAACTGCAGGGCTGATGAACTCGCCAAAAAGGGAACCAAACTCCCCCTTTTACCTGAAAAGGGTTCCCTGGGTATCCCAATCGCTACCTGCAAACTTTTATTCAAGCTATCTGCAATCGAGAGAACAAACCTTAGGTGGACAAGTAGTAATACATGTCTAGCGACTAAGCACATCTGGCCAAAGCTGGACCTGCGACGCTCTAAGAGTCTGATCTCACTAAACCGACTGCATATTAGCTCCACTATAGGTGCCATTACAGGGCACTATCTGATAGGCAAGCACGCATCGAGGCTTGGCGTTTATTCAAACGATTTCTGTAAAAGTTGCTTGGACGAGGAGGAGGAGGAGACTATACTTCACCTTCTCTGCACATGTCCAGCTCTCTCCCATAATAGAAATCTTTATCTGGGAGATTTCTTGCTTAGCAATCTTAACGACTTGGCTAACGCTGACGTTAGAAGTCTATCGCGCTTCATAAGAAGCTCCAAATGGTTTAACTAGTAGTGGGGAAACCCCTCGATCCGTGTGGCATCACAATGGACCTAATCCTGGTCTAAGTGTGTCGGCCTTCTGCTGACAGCCACTTTAACCTAACCTAACCTAATGGCTAAGACATTTTTTTTGGGGGAACAGGTGGAGGGGGCGGATTATACAAGGTGGCGCAAAAGTCATCACCCAGTGGCGTTCACCAATCCGACGGAAAACTACATAGAATAGATGTCAAACGTCGTGGATCATTTAGAACATTGGCACCAGAATTGCCTAAGGCACACCCAAGGGCTGAAAACCCTATCGGAAGATGCTATAATTTTTGCAAATAGCGGCAAATGTTGATTTTACTTTGACATTTGTGAAGTAAACAGATGACAACTTTTGCGCCACCTTGTATGTAGCTGCGCTTAAGGACTTGATCAATCCTCTAACCACCTCCAAAAGAGTTCGTGAATGCAAGATCTCTCTGAATTCGGTCGAAAGGCTAGATTCACTCATCTGGGTTCCAAAAAATGAAAACTCTGAACTTCGCTAGATAGGGCTCAGATGAAGACTTCTCAGGACCTGAACCGACATTTTTTCTGCCTGCGTTCTCGGTCAGGTATTGACGGTTGGGTTTCATATGAACACAATCACAGGTAGCATGATTCGCCAGGGTGCCGACAGATTGAACGAATTCTTCCCGACGTCTGTAAAAAAAAACTCTATCAACACATAAGATTGCAGACGATTTACTGGCGTTCTTACGGCTACTACGCTTTCGCCAAGCATCTTAAGGTGCTAGGCCTAAGCGATACCACCAACTGCGAAGTCTGATTGTCCTGATTTTGCTCGTATCAGGTGGCAGGTGAGTGCTGTAAACCTAACCTCCTTATCATTGAAGTTACTACTCGTTTAAGTAGTGTCTTCCTGGCCAGTAATGAGTATGAGTGCTCCAGCGTAGATAGTCTCGCACCCGAAAAAATCCAATCGGGGCTCAGAATTGCACGAGGTATCCGTTTTTTTTTATAATTTGCGTGCGCTAAAGGGATTTCTTTTTTCTGTGACACAGTACCCTTATAGTGGAAACCACAGCGCAGGCATTTTTGTTTGTTGCTGTAAGTAGCTCCCAGCAAATGATTCATTGCCTATTTTTGGGTGCTACTTACTGTATGAAAGAATAGAAGGATAGGGCGATGGGATTTTTTTCTCCACAGGTGGCGCCTAAATTGCTTTAGGGAGATCTGTTTTTGTTGTGTGTATTCAATTTATAAAAATCATGGCCCTGGTCGGGATTCGAACGCACGACGCGGAGTTCGGAAGAAATTTGCTGTGCAGGTATCTGTAAAAAATTGTTTTGTGTAGCGAGTCATGCCACAGTGCCGAAATGTGCGTTGCATTTGATCGGACAATCAGTCCGATAAATGAATCGGAACGAATACCTCAATGGAATTTCTCCGATTTTGTACAAATCGTAGAAAATTTCTTAACAAACGGATACCTCTATAGGGCCGATATCGAATGGATTCATTATATTCATTATCACTGCATTTAAACAAGGAGATAAGATATTATGTGTCTTCCCCAATCTTGTCCTGGAACTGATAGTGCCCGCCCAGTCTCATAATGGAAGACACTGTCTGACACAAAAAATATGACATCATCGGCCGCTCTAACCTTGCTTTGTTAGAGCAAATGGGTTCAAAACTCCCAACTCGAATGTTATAATGCATGCTTTATTGAACCAGTAAGAGTGCTTCCACACCGCATAAAACAAAACTGATTGAAACAAACAAAACAGTTTTCAAAACAGAAGTGTGGAAGCGCCCTTAAACTTAAACGATAAGAAGAAAAGAAGAGCTGACAATGGGTTTCTTCGAAAAAAATCTTCGTCGGATTTTTAGTCCTGTTGAGGATGGCAAATTGAGGAGAATATAGAAATGCGAACTCTAGCTGCACCAAGAAATAAATGCTTTCGTAAAAGCCAAAACCCGTTAACCCATTAATGTCATGACTAGAATTTTGCTTAAGCCCCTCGAACATTTCTCGTTGCAAGGAAAATATAGGTCCGAATCATTCATCGCTCAGGATTTTTCAACATTGCTAGCATACAGCCCCAAAAACTCCTCTATCGTACAAATGCAAGAACACCAGCATTCGATTTACCTCAGTGACTAAACGATCCGAAACCGGGATAATTATTGAGGTTAAACCGGCGAACCCCACAGGCGGGCGGTTAGTACGTAAGCAGTGTAGTGGGAGGGTTATAATGGCTCTAGTCTATAACATAACCACATCGTTCGAGAAGAAAAGTTTTTTTAAAAAAAAGTTTTAGAACTTTCTCCACAACTTTTCACTATACTAATATTTTTCGGTGTAGAGGTTAGTGTGTTGGCTTGTGACCCGTGCGGTCCAGGTTCAGTCCCCATATGGAACAACAACATACGCCACCCATTAATGGAGAGAAACGAGTGATACCAAAAAGCGGATTTCTGCCTGGTAGTACAATGGACCCGTTACCGAGTTTGAGTGCTCTGATGGGATTTGGAATTCCTTTTCTTAAGAAAAAAATTATATTTCTCGTTAATAAAAAACAGTGAATCTATGAGTAAATCCTGACTAGAGGTCCCAACTCATAGAACCGCCGCTCCTTTCCGTTACATCGAAGTTGACAATATTTAATGAAATGATCAGTCCCATAAAATATATCCCGCCGCATACGTTGGCAATCTATGACACAATGGGCGCGTTCAATTTGCAAGGCAACTACTAGTGTGAATATAAAATCTATCTACAAGCCCGGCAAATCTAATTCAAACGCCGATGCTCTTAGTAGAATACGTACTGTAGCAATGGTAACTACTAAGGGCCAAACCCTGAGCAAGGCGGCTCGAAAACGGTCAAGCCAAGATGAAACCGATTCCATAAAACCGCTTTACCTCCCTACTATTTTACCTTTCCTCATTGATCAAATAGCTCACGTGACCATCGTTTGGCAAGTGATAGAAATTTAATTAGTAGGTAACTTGCGCCTTGCAAATTGAATGCGCCAAATGATAGTTCTCAATTTTAAAGTGGTTTCTGTTCAGTAGTTCTCTAGCTCGCTTTGTATAAAAGTGTAATATGCCCAATGGAATAGACGATGTCAGTTCTCTCTCATTCTCTCAATGTGTAAACAATAATGTGTGTGTGATTCACGGGAAATAAAGTAGACAGTAAACTTACTTTATACGTCACAGCGTTGTGGACTCAAAGAAAGTTCATCCAAAACAGAACTAGGTAATTTCTTTTACCAGAATATACAAAAACAAAAAACAATTCAACCTCTTAACATTTGAAGGAGTAGAATTATCCCTTCGCACAGCGTGAAGGATGTTGTAATAGTTCTGGAGAGAAAATTCAATTAAAAAAAGAAAGAAACAAAGAAGGCTTATAGCGTGCTTTTTATTTGTAAATCGGTATTTCCACGAGACTGGAAAATGTCACACTTTTCAGTCAGGATGGTTGTCGGTCATTTTTAATTTTCTTTGGCTGGACATATTCTGACATTTCATTCCTAACCATTTTGTGAACCACAAATCAAGTGAATTAAAGCAATTAGAAAGCATCACAAATAATAGAAGACACCGAATGCGGGTAATAATTATATTATTTTCTTGAATTTTTTAAAAGCATCACTTTTCTCGAAAACGGCTCTACCGACCTCAATAGAACAATCAAAATAAATGAATTTGAGTTTCAAAAACCTCAATTTCAAATTTCAGTCAGGGTTTACGAGTATGTCCACAGAGATGTCAGGAAATAAAGTCTGACTGAAATGTCCAAACTTATGTTAAGTCCACAAAAGTGTGGTCTACAGGAGACATAATTATGTCATGACTTGAGTCTTGACTAAAATTCTGTCTCGTGGAGACAGAATTACTGCCGAGAAATCCTATATTGACGCATGAGATTTTCTTCTTGGTCAACTTCGACATTCCGTCGAATAGCATATCATATCTGGCTGTTCTTACGGTGGTAGAGCGCTATCTGGAACGGATATCTACACCGATAGCCTGGCTGCACTGAAGTCACTGAAATCTGCTAGAATCAATTTTAAGATAGTAAAAACCGAGTGAGAATAAGTTGGGTACCACGACACTGTAGTATAGAAGGAAATGAGCAAGCTGAGGAGCTTGTAAAAAGAGGAGGAGAGTTATGAAGCACTGAGGCTTTGGTTAGCAAACCACCCATCTGTGAGGAGACCCGATGAACAAAACTGTAAGTGTCTTCCTGGATTCGAAGAGAGCGTTGGAAACCGTCGAAAAAAAGAAGGAGAAATATGTAATAGCGGGAACGGAAATGTAATTGACCCTCACATAAAAAAACCAAAAAAGAATAGTTTCTATTTAAAATAAGAAACAAAATCTGGAACAAATGTCCAATCCAAATACATAATACAGTTATAAAACCGCATTTTCAATATTACTCATCCGTGCTTTTCCGAAGCAAAATAGGAGACATTAAAAGATTGCATAAGCTCCAAAATAAGGCTATGCGAGTGATTCTTAGGTACAATAGAATGACACATATATGGAATAAGCTTCAAAAGTTAAATTGGCTATCAGTGAAACAACAAATGTATAAAGCAGGCAACATGTTACCGAATTATTTAAGAAACTATTTTTTATTCGAGGTTGATGAGCTGCTATATGGGTTAGAAACACAAGTAACTTTCGTTCAGCTCATAGAAATATTGTACGGGCGCAAAATTCGCGTATGTATAATATAAAGGAATACGATTGTTCATTGACTTCCAGCGAAATAAAAAATAACAGTCAAATTAGCGCGTTCAAAATAAAGATAGTCGACGTTTCGATAAAATACCATACTAATAAAATTAACTAACAATATATTACCACTTAAAAAAATCTGAAAACTAGCAAGCGTGCGTGTTAAGTGTATCCGTCGTGCGGCTGGGAAGGTAAGGTGGCAAAATAAATAAATAATAAAATGCAGACAATTCCTAAATTGGCACACATCATCAAACTGCCACTATTGATAAAAGTTGTAAGTTTGTAAACAAAGAATCCATTAGCCGACGCTAAGCCCTAAGAACGCGCGCTGTTAAGACATTTTAGTGTGAGCTTTCCATGCCTTTTTTAGAAAACTAGGCCAGTTCAACCTATGTCATAGAAGAACCATACGAAATTATTCTAACGTGATGATGCAGATACTAACAGGAACATGTCCCACACATTACCCGCAAATACCTAAGCTGGTAGAAATAAGAAGAAGAAGATAGAAGAAGAAGAAGAAGAAGAGAAACGCCGTTAGTACGCTTGTGCGAAAGTGAAAGAAATGCTGATTGTTTTGTTTTTAACTCTCTTTAGTATACTAAAGACAAAGTTATATTATTGCAATCGTGCTTAAACTTTCGTACTCAAATTGAGTATGAGGTATGATATTACGACCACAGAGAAGTCAAAAAAGTGTGTACTGCACTTCCGTTCGTATGTCTGTCTATCTGACCGTCTGCAGCCGAGTCTCCAGCGACAATGGTTGGACGGATTTACTTCAAACTTCGTATTTGGGTTTCTCTGCCAGTTTTTTTAGTTTATCATTTTGAATAACGGTGATTACCATACAAATAGTTTTTACAACACAGATTTGCTCAAAATTGGCTCCGACGATTTTGATTGTTTTTAAAAAATAAAGGTATTAAGGTGAGTATAAGAAAATGGCCTACTCAGTTTTCACAAAAATTGTTGAATAACGTTATTTTTTAAGAATGCACATATCTCAAAAATAAGTCGTTATTTTTCAAAAAATGTGCCTACATACAAAAAGGTTTGAATTATTTTTTTGTTCATATAACACTTTTTTTTTTTAATTTCAAAAATGTCACTTACATATCTAAAAAACGGCTTTAAAGGCAACCCATACAATTCATCGAATCCGTTGATTCAACGGAGTTCAATATAGAATACACGTATTCTTATGGAAGGTTGCCCATAACCAACGGATCCATGAACTTCGACGGATAAAGTATGTCTTCTTTCTTCTTTTCTGTCAGTCGCCGTATGCGTACATACAAAAATTGAACTTCACACATTGTAGAATTGAGGTTCACGCATAACAAAATTAAGAGAGGCACAATCATTGGAAAAATGAAAGAAAACTGTCATTGCCGATTCTGTCTGTCAATCGTAGTATACCACAGCGAAACTGCAACTCGACAACTGATTGGGTGATTCTGTCATTGCCGATTGACAGATAGTGATCGCTCGACCGTTGGCTGGGTGATTGGTTGAAATGGATTAAAATTGTAGGGATGTTTTTGAAACTCGACTAGCAGTGATAATTAGTGTAGGGAAAAATCCATACTTGTAGGGAATTCCAGCTTAAAAATGAAGAAAAATTATGAATGACAGATTTTTGAAATCAACCAAAATTTAAGTATTTGAAAAAGTCCCTAGTTATGTTTTATTACAGTAAAACTTCTTTCAGAACTAGTTTGATAACATCATGAAATCCTTAATGTCATTGATTGCATTGCATTATTTCCATTTAAGAAATTCAATTCATGAAAAGTAATGCAATATTCAAAGAAATTTGCTTTTTAAACCCTTAACTCGTATTAGGATTAGATGGTGACAGATCTGAAATATCATTTGATCCACTTTCCCAAAAACTCTCTTTTGACTTAAACAAATTTTTGTTAGAATGGCGATCAATTGAATAAAATTTTAGAGAAGAATAAATAAATGTATGATTGATTTAAATGTTTAACAGCTTTAAATTGTAGTTCCACCTCCACTTCGCACAAGAAAGTAGTTGGAGAAGCTAGGTTTAGGCCCTGTATGCCAAATATATTTTTTTTTTGACAACCATTATGACAAAATTAAAGCCAAAGAGCTTTAAGGCCTATTTAAGGCCCTTTTAGATGATCAGTTATCAGTTCAGTTGTCAGTTCAGTTTTGAACTTCTCATTTGAGCTGTCAGTTAGGCATTCAGTTAAGCTGATATGTTTAAATTAGAAAACTGATAAAATTCCCATAAGTTCAAAATTCAACTGACAACTGAACTGATGCTGATCCTTTATGATGATATTGAGTAATTTTGAAAATATTTTTTTATATTATTTTTATTTATTTGCCAATAATTAACATTAATTAAAGAAAAATAAACGATAAACGATCGGTTTAATTCTTTTTTAACTTATTTATATAAGCGTACGGAAAAACAGGGCATTTTCTCCTGGCCGGTAGCAATTTGTTTTTTGTTTGTTACATCACTGGTTTTGAGAGTTAGGCGAGAAATGAACATATTGTACTATACTGGCATCTAAAGTAGTTGGCTCATTCAGTGGTATTTAGGCAATTATAGGTTAGGCAAAAGGCATATTAAATAAAACAAAAAGTGTTTTCGGATGACAAAGATAGCGAGGAATTCTATGGGACGGTTCCTTCCGTTAAGTATGGTAAAGTCGACGGATCCGTCGAAACAATGAATGCAACGAATTCTAACGGTTGGACCCGTTAACGACTTTGATCAAGTTTAATGCTTTGAATATTTGAGGTGAGTGTCAGAAGGTGGCATACTCAGTTTTTAAATTTTCAAAAACTTCTTTTCTCAAAAATGTTAATGTGTGTTGGTGTTTTGGCATAATGTCACTATATACAGATATAACTTTAAGGTGGTTCAGGACTTTGTCTACCTAGGCTCCCCAATGAACACAGGCAATTATACCAGCTCTGATATTAAACGAAGAATAAGGGCCCATTCATAAATGCAAGGTTTGCAAAGCAAACGTACTGCAAAGCAGGAAACACTGCGCAAATTGAAACGAAAGTTTCCTGCAAAGCATGCGCTTGCAAAGCATATATTAGATGTTTATGAACAAACAACTGCGAAAAAATGGAATTTACGTCGACCGCTGTCATTTTAATAAATAATCTGATAGATTGTTCTCAAAACTAAACTAAACTTACTTATCTGTTGTATCACCCATTTTCAACAAAATTAAAAATTAAATTACAGCGCAATGATGCAATACGATTCTGAAACCTGCACGAGTGCGCTCAAAATTGCGCAATAAATAAAACTCTACTACATTTATGAATTCTCTGCTTAGCAGTGATGAAAATGTATGCATTTGTGAATTCTCTGCTTAGCATATCTTGCGCAATATTGCATTTATGAATGGGCCCTAACTCTTGCCAATCACTGTTTTTTTGGGCTAATAAAGCAATTGAGTAGCAAAGCCCTCTCTCGAACAACTAAAGTGACCCTTTATAAGACCTTAATAATCCCAGTCCTTCTCTATGGTGCAGAGGCATGGACTCTAGCAAAAGCGGATGAGGTCACACCTTCTGCATAGACGGTAAATGTAGGAGGAGATACAACGACGAACTGTATGGGCTGTACAGCGACATCGACAAAAAAGATATAATAATAATAAATACTTTTTTATTATAACTTCATTTTTTAGTGCAATAAAGAGAAATCAAATATAGCTGTCTGCACATAGTCAACAATTCTACATCGTTACGGTTCTTTTTTTTCTTATTTTACGAGTATAGAAAATGGCTAGTGAGAAAATATGATTCGCAACCAATTCTTTTAAAAGCGATAAAGTTTTAGTACGATCCAGTTGAGCCCCTTTTTAAAAAATGAGTGGGTTGATTGGAATTGGAAACAACTACGGAATGGAATGAAACAAATCCAAAAGAAAATTTACTAAGCGTAAAATTGACGTTTCGAGAAACAAAAAATTATATCTGACGTAATCTTAAGCAGTATCTGTGTTTAATGAACAAAAGATCAGAACAGAACAGATCAGATCAGCACAAATGAGCGAAAACTGTCAGATCAAGTTAGAACAATAAAGTACAGCTTCAGCTTCATGACAGCTGTCATATCAGCTGTTGAATTCCAAAATAAATAAATCCAAATGAAAAATGAGATGCAAAGTTGCTTTTGATAAATAAAATAAAATGAATACTTCAGACTTTTTAATACACGAGATGTTGGAAGATTCTGGCGGTAGCATCATGTTAAGTTCGTCGGATATTACAACATCGGATACCAGCAATAGCGATGATCAAGAAGATTTGCCACTGTTTTTCGTTGGAAATGACGACAGAAATGCGATTTCTAGGTATTTAGAAGAAGTAGTGCCTTCTTATACTGAAAAATAATTTATAACCCACTTTCGAGTAAGTCGCGATTTGTATCAATGCATACCTAGTGCAACAATTTGCATTATCGAATGAGTACATCGCAATGGAAGCGTCCAAAACATTTTCTCCAGAAATACATGCACTCTTCTTGTGGTTCGCTGGACATGAAGCGTGCTCCTTCAGAGATATAACAGATAGGTTCAATCTTTCTTTGGGAACAGTGTGCCGAATAATAAATCGCACGCTTGGCTTTTTAAGCAACCTCTCAGATTCAGTTATTCGGTGGCCTACAGAGGAAGAAAAAGGTAAAACTACCTTATGGATGTATAATAAAACTGGTATTCAGGGAATAATAGGTAATGTTAATATTATTTAATCTAACCAGAATAAATTTAATATATTTTATTTAGGTGCTATCGCCGGTACCCATATACGGATTGACCCTCCTAAGGGTCAGGGAATAATAGGTAATGTTAATATTATTTAATCTAACCAGAATAAATTTAATATATTTTATTTGGGTGCTATCGACGGTACCCATATGCGGATTGACCCTCCTAAGCGAGCCAAGGACGATTACATAAATAGAAAAAAAGTTATAAGTATATGTTTGCAAGCTATCTGTAACGAAAGGAAGCAAATAATTGACATCTTCGTTGGCTATCCAGGATCAGTTCATTACAATAGAGTTTTGGAAAATTTCGACATATATCCTGAGCTCTCAAATTTATGTGGAGAATTGTTTATACTATGCGAATATTTTTAGGCAAAAATAGCTAATGCCAAATTTCATGCCAAACAAACAAATCAACTGACATCAGTGACATTTGACGTCTTCAATTTGACAACTTTCACGCAGTTGCCCTTCCTCAAAAGAAGGTGCAGAAAATCCTGTACTTAACTGAGCTGGACAGCGTCATGGAACACAAAGTGACAGAATGTAAAACATTTTGGGGCAAGATTTTTGCTCATGGAACACAAAATCCTGTACTTTTCTGATCTTTTCTGTAATTTTCTGAGCAACTCAGGTTCATTAAACACACCTAGTATCAGCCGAATTAAAAAAAAAACTAGTTAATTTGCCTGCAGGCTACAAATTGAATACAATGTGGATTAAAAGTTAAATCACGGATCATTAGTTAAAAACCATATCCATGCATTAGCGAATTTTCGTTAAGTAATAAATGGTATGGAAATTGGGAATCGTTTAGTAATAAATTGTATGGAAATATGGGCCCATTCATAAATGCAAGGTTTGCAAAGCAAACGTACTGCAAAGCAGGAAACACTGCGCAAATTGAAACGAAAGTTTCCTGCAAAGCATGCGCTTGCAAAGCATATGGGCCCATTCATAAATGCAATATTGCGCAAGATATGCTAAGCAGAGAATTCACAAATGCATAAATTTTCATCACTGCTAAGCAGAGAATTCATAAATGTAGTAGAGTTTTATTTGTTTGTTGTTGTCATTGAGCTGTAATTCAATTTTTAATTTTGTTGAAAATGGGTGAAAATACAACAGTTAAGTAAGTTTAGTTTAGTTTTCAGAACAATCTATCAGATTATTTATTAAAATGACAGCGGTCGACGTAAATTCCATTTTTTCGCAGTTGCTTGTTCATAAACATCTAATATATGCTTTGCAAGCGCATGCTTTGCAGGAAACTTTCGTTTCAATTTGCGCAGTGTTTCCTGCTTTGCAGTACGTTTGCTTTGCAAACCTTGCATTTATGAATGGGCCCTAGATGTTTATGAACAAACAACTGCGAAAAAATGGAATTTACGTCGACCGCTGTCATTTAATTAAATAATCTGATAGATTGTTCTCAGAACTAAACTAAACTTACTTATCTGTTGTATTTTCACCCATTTTCAACAAAATTAAAAATTAAATTACAGCGCAATGACAACAACAAAAAGAAATTAAAAAGCAATACGATTCTGAAATCTGCGCGATTGCGCTCAAAATTGCGCAATAAATAAAACTCTACTACATTTATGAATTCTCTGCTTAGCAGTGATGAAAATTTATGCATTTGTGAATTCTCTGCTTAGCATATCTTGCGCAATATTGCATTTATGAATGGGCCCTATCACATCCAGCATTTGGTTCAACCATTCGCTGTCAGTTGTCAAAACTGCTGCCAGTTATATTTCAAATTAATTACTCGTAAATTCACCTACTTCGGTGAATTAGTTGATTGCATGTTTATTAACGTCAATTTATTTCAAAAAAGTTTGTTATTAAGATGTTAAAGATAATTCATCCTTAATTTGCATTTATTAATTCGGCTGTATGTGTTACAGAAAGATAAATGTTGTTCGTGGCGTTGTCTCCAAGGAGGCCAAAGATATTGCAGTCCGATTTTATTACTTTTTTTGTTGATAGATAAAAAATAAAATTGATTTCAAATATATGTGCCCTTCTACGATAACTTCAATGGTGTTGCTCCGGTTTTGCTTACCAACCTCAAAAAATCGATATCTATGTTTTTTTCCAAAACCATGAAATCAAGTTAAAGTAACCCCAATTGAAAAAGTAAAAAGTACAATCGAAAGAGAAAATTGCCCAAAGAAAACGTGTTGTTGTGTATCTCAAGATCTAAAACTCGCGTTTTAAACGATAGACAAAGAATTTCTGCTGCGAAAGCTAGCCAAATACGGTATTAAAACGAGAGGTTATTGTGGCTTAAATCCTACTTATAAAATGAAACACAAATGGTTAAAGGGAATGAAGACATATCCGAACCAAAGACAGTACATGGGGGTACCCCAAAGTAGGAACATTGATGTATATCATAAATATAGATGATATAAAAATTGCGGTAACAAATACTATACTTGCTGGGGTCCCCAACCAGGCAACCAACATACTACCAACACCCCCGCCTAAAAAACACTGCGCCTGTACACGTACGCTTCTTCCTCATTCCGATAGACAGACAGCTGATTGTTCCTGATGAAGCCCAGGATACCGGACAGGCTGCAGCAGCACGCACCGTTTGGCTTCTGTCAAAGACCCAGCGGCAGAGGAAGCAGAGGAAGGAGGGCAATCGCGGGCCGCAAAGTAACTGAACCAGTTAAAGGAGGTGAGCGCTGCACTACTACATCGGCGACGGCTAAGAAATGCAGGTGGACAGAGGTTACACCAACCGAAACCCACCAGCGGATTAAAACCAACACTGCCTCCGATAGCTCGAACAGAAGTAAACGGAAGATGAAGGCTTCGAGCACTCCTAAAGGTGGAACTGCGTGCCCTTCCACTGAAACACCTCTAGCTCATGAAGGTCCCTGCGCACAAAATCTAGGTGAAACAGTTGCTGCAACCAGCAAGCTTGCAGCCCCAGTGGGCAGAAATTGGTTGTCGCGGGAAAACCTATCTCAAACTATCTCAAAGAAAAACACGGTAGTTATATTTACTAAGTTTAACATACAACATTTCAAGGCTGCTACTGCTCTCATCACCAAGAAGCTTTCCGTGTTGAACATAAAAGTCCACATAAATTCCATACAGAAGCCAGAAGGGTGTGGAACAATCGCATCTGTGGCCTCGGAGATGTTCGAACCTTATCTCAGCGAAGCCTGTAGAGAAAGCGATGACACTTCGGAACATTTCCTTTGTGTTTGTTCTGCTTTTGCTCGTATCAGGTGGCAGGTATTTGGTGCTGATGTGGTGAAAGCTGTAAACCTAGGCTCCTCTTTACTTAAGCGCCTATTCGTTTTTCTTAAGAAAACGAGAAAATTTCAGTAAACGCTGTGTTTTTCCTGGCAGTAGAATGAATCTGTTTTGAGTCTAAGTGCTTCAGTGAAGAAAAAAAAAAAAAAAAAAATTAAGCATTAACGGCTTATGCAGGGTCTAAAACCTAGCTCCTAGAACCATTTGCTTGTGCGAGTCGAAGGGACATACAATTTTAAGCCGAATCCGAACGCCAAACTTGAGAAACTTCTCATAACAAAAGACGTCCGCAAAGAGGTGGGGCAGTGAAAAAAACTTTTAGATGTTACTTGGCCCCGGCGGGATTTGAACCTGACACCTTTAGATTAATAGTCCAACACACTAACCTTGTGCTACTGCGCCCACAAAAGTCGTCAAAGTAGTTATCTGCAAAACAAGAGTTGATGAGTGATGAACGTCCTATTGTTTTTATATAAAGTTAAAAATAATTTAAAATATTAAGTTAATTATGTGCAATATATAAATGATATGCAACTATACTCATTAAGAAACTTCCTTATACCACAAAGCACATTTTGCATTTTAAAATAAGAAATGTATCGAACTTGTTAAACTCAAGTAGGTACTAAAATAGGATAATTGTCAAATTGTAAGTGATCAGTAGCTCCTATGAAATAAATACTACTACCACAACTAAGCCACTTGGCTTTGAAAGAAAAGGGAAATTTAATGGCTCTACAAGATCTCACAGTCCTAGATCGTCACTATATGCAATATAAAAGAGATCTTCTTGATCCTTTACGGCGAGGTTTTGATCAGAATTGACAGGATCATCACCCTCCCACGTTACTACATACCTACTGGTTCACCTGTGGGGTTCACCGGTCCGACCTCAATAACCATCGGCCAGCTTCCTTGTTTCGGATCACTTCATCACTGAGGCCAATCAAATGCTGGAGTTGTTGCATTTGTGTGATCTCCAGTCATGTCAACCCGCGGATTTGAATGCAAAATTTGCGGGCCAGTTTTAAGATGTTAAATGTTTCGCTAGTCTCACTTGGATGTTAAAATTGCCCAGATCCAGCTAAAAATAAATAAAATAAATATTAAGCATTAACGGCCCAAATAGGGCCTAAAATCTAGCCCTTCCAATCATGTTTGCTTGTGCCATATGGAAGGGGACTACAATATTAAGGCTTATCCGAACGGCAAATTTAAGAAGCTTCTTGTGACAAATGATACTCTTGGATACTTGGCAGACGTTCGCAAGAGTTGGAGCATTGAAAAGTATTATTTGGCTTTATCCAGATAAGGCATTTTAAAAAAACTGTAATGATTTTCGATTACCTAATGTGTTTAGCGTGTGTTTGCTAATTTCGTTTATTTATAAAGGTTTCAAAATATTTAACAAACTTCCCAATATTACAAAAAACGATACAAGTTTTGTATTTTCAAATAAAAACTGTATCAAATTCGCTAAACTTTACTAAATTATAATAATTTTAATATTGTAGGATTAGAAATTCAATACCTCTTATGGAGCTGGTAATAAATAAATACTACCACTAACCCACTTATCTTCGAAAGCAAAAGGAAATCCAATGGCTCTATAAGAACTATTGTTATAGAAATAAAATGTAATGCAAAGAAAAGACAGAAGAAGGTGTTTCCTCACTTTGGATACAGGAAAAATTTGTTCGGACAAGTTTTAGAGGCTAATATAATATATAAATAATATACAAAGGACATATGACACTACAATTTATATCCGATAATTTTTTAAAAATAATTAATGAAAGTGTTTCAGTATTCATACGAAATAAAGTAGTAAAATCTAGTGGAAATGAGTGGTTCAACAGTTCTTTGAATAGTCTCAAAAATCAGAAAATTTTAAAGTATTCGAAAGCTGTATTAAGTGGCTCGGAAATAGACTGGAACAACTACACGGCCATTCGAAATAAACACAAAAAGGAAATTTTCAAACGTAAGCGCGAATATGTAATGTCCAAAATATCTAGTTCATTGGATCAAAAAACAATGTGGAGAAACATAAAACATTTTATACTTAAAAAAGAAAAAAGTGAAATTAAAAGTTTTATATTTGGTACGGAGACTTGTAATGAAAATATAGTAATTGCAAACAACTTCAACAAATTTTTTGTTAAGAGTGTAGAAGACATTGTAAATACCATTCCATCGACTCCTTTCGTTAACCATGTTGAAGAAGAAGAAAGTGTGTTTAGATTTAAAAATGTTACGTTAACCGATCTGAAACAAACTATACAAAATATAAAAAACAAACGCGATTTTCAGTTCATGAGTCCTAGTGTCTACTTGGATCATTTCGAAATCATAGGCCCAATCCTCTTTGAAATTATCAACGGTTCCCTATCTACCGGTAAATTCCCTGACACCTGGAAAGAATCTTTGATAACACCAATTGAAAAAATTGCTAATACAGTGAAATGTGAAGAGTTTAGACCTGTGAACGCCATGCCATTGTGTGAGATTTTTGAAAAAGTGGTATTTAAACAATTGTATAATTATTTTGAATGTAAGAGTTTAATAATGGATTTACAGTCTGGTTTTCGAAAGGGTTCCTAATGTGAGACTGCCATCAATTTAGTTGTTACGTCGTGGAAGGAAGAGCTAGCCAAAAAAGAAGTGTTTATTGTGTGTTCTTAGACTTGAAACGAGCATTTGAGACTGTTAGTAGAAATACTTTAATAATGAAAATGAAAAAATACGATGTTAAGGACAGGGAATTGATGTGGTTTGAATCGTATCTGAGAAATCGAAAACAAAGAGTAAAAGTCAATGGAAAAGTGTCGGAAGCAATTGAAGTTGAATTTGGAGTGCCTCAAGGGTCTGTCTTGGGGACTTTATTGTTTACAATCTATATAAATGATCTTAAGTGTGTTTTAAAATACAGCAAATTGGCTTTGTTTGCGGACGATGCAGTAGTTCACATCTCAGGTAATGATAATATAGACAGTAAAGTAAAATTGCAGAAAGACTTAGATTCTATACACCAGTGGCTTAATGAAAATAAACTTAAACTGAATGTTGGAAAAACAAAGTTAATGGTGCTGAACGAGCAAACTGATGACATCGATATTATGTTAGACGGTGTATCAATAGAACGAATAAATGAAATTAAGTATCTAGGTGTAGTTTTGGATCAAAAGTTATTGTTTGGAAATCACATTGATTATATTTGTAAAAAAATCTCCAAAAAAATTGGATTTAAGAAGCGAATCAGAAATCAAATTTCGACTATCAGTGCAATAAATATATATAATGTTATTGTAAAACCACACTTTGAGTATGAGTACTGTTCCACTATTTTGTTTTTATGTAATGAGATAAGGATTTTAAGACTGCAAAGATTACAAAATAAAGCAATGCGATGTATACTAAAGTGCAATAGATACATGTCAATCCGTTATATGTTAGATTCGTTAATGTGGCTATCTGTAAAACAGAGAATAATACTGAATGTTTTAGTGTTTGTATATAAGATAATAAACAATGTAGGTAATGCCAAAATACTTATTCGATTATGTTAATTTTATTAGAGATTTGCAACCATATACACTAAGAAATAGAAACGACTTAAGACTTCCCAATTTTTTAAATGCGAACACACATAATTCTCTTGTATATAAAGGCTTTAAGTTATATAATAGCTTGGACAGCCAGATTAAAAACCAAACGAACCTCAATGAATTTAAAAGAAATGTAAGTGTTTGTTAAGTCTAATTATTAAATATTTATAATAAAAAATCAATTATGTATAAGATCTTAGTATAAATGTAAATAGTTTAAACAAACTACAATCTTAAAGTCCTAGATCCTGACAAGATGGGAGAATCATTTTTAATTTTATATATTGCGGAAAAGAGCAGAACTGGAATAAGGAACCCTTTTACAGCGGGAGAAAAACCGTCGTTTCAAGAAGTTTAAAAGAACAGAAACTTCTTCTTCTTCTTTTACGTCCATTTTATGATCTGGATTAGAGAGATCATGACCTTCCCACTTTACTGCATCTTTACTGGTCCGCCTGTGAGACTCGGCGGTTCAATCGCAAACAATATTTTCAAACAAATTTTTCCCGTTTCAGGCCGCCATTAAGAACAAAGAAGATAATCAAGTATTGTTGTAAATATCAAGGGACTTAGAACATTTCCCTGGTGTAAACCGACTTAGGTTGGGAACTCCTTGGTGACTCCAAGGACACTCCATCATAAATGTTCATGATCATCTGTATGTAGGTACGTTTCTGCAACTCTTCGTTGTCTAAGCGCCATCCATAACAAATATCTTGGTTATTTATTAAATGGCTTTTCACAATCAACCAACACCATATCCAAATCCTTAAACGATGTTTTTCATCATGATCTTTATACTTTGGCATTGCATCTAAGGTTAATTTGTCTGCGACAAACCCGCACTGGTCATCAGATAGCCGTTATATAATCCGCAATCGGCTATCTAATACCCATGATGGTTTTTGGACCCACAATTTAATCCGACTCTGAACGGCTGTCAGAGGTTCGCATGAGCTGGGAAGTGGAAAAAAAAAACTTTAGGTGTTGCTTGAACCCGAGACCCTTCGATAAGTAGTCAAACACTAACCACTGAGCCCGCTTTCAGTGAATAGGTACGAGTTCTTTTTTAATTGATTCGACGTGGCCGAACACTAGAACTTTTATGTCCACCAGTAGCGCAATTGTGAATTTTTGTTCGTCAATTATCTATCGGTAGCTTCTAAAAAACTGGAACATTGAGAACTACATACTTTATCTGTAAGTATTGGTCTGAGGAGGAGGTTTGAGCATTTTTTCTAACTTTTCTTCCATTAAATACTTTGCTAAATAAACAAGAGCAAAATTAAAAAAAAAGTTATTCTGCAGACGACTAGAACCGTTACCCTAATTATTTTTGTCAATATGTATAGAAAAAGTAATAATAAACTAAAAATGCGTGGCATGACTGTCGATCGCGTTCACAAATTCCAAATATGCTACAATGTGACGCCTCATGAGAACACTGAAACAATTCGTTTTGCATGGATGAATGACTCGTTTCGGCATATAAAAAGTTCTACACACCGATCAGCACGAACTTTGTTAAAGTCATCATGCGGTAATCATCCGAAAAAGATTTCAAATACAAGCAAAAAAAAAGAAGTCCTATAAGCGCACAAGAAAACAACTCCAGACTAGGTGCTGTGCGTGTAAGAAAAAAACAACCCCCACAGTTGGTGACCATATCCCCTACAACATTCAAAGTTAGCTTGAAACTGAAATTCATTGAAAATGTAAGCAGAGGCACAACGACAGTTTTCCACACATAGATGGCGGTAAAACCCAAAGACGTCACCAATAGCACCCCTAAACCCCTATGAAAAAAATTGAATGCAAAGAAATTAAAGTAATTGTTAACAAATTCTGAATTTATTGCAAAAATAATCTCTAAACAAGATGCAAATTTTGATTAAGAACTAATTAGGTATAAGGGCGATGAAAAAATTGTACTTCAAAGCTCGATGCCAAATGCCAATGCGAATGCATTCGTTCGGGAGCATCGAGCGAAGCTATGTATGCGCGAATCCAAAATATAAACAATAACAAAATTGATCTATTATATTAAAAAAATATGACCGATTCGTTTCAGCATTGAGCATGCATCAAATTTAGACATCCTTCGTGTTGCAAGCAAGGATGCCCCCACCGCCACCAACCAACAAGAAGCGCTCTAATTAGAAGCGATGATAATATTTTTCTCGTTTCCCTCTTAATCAAAATTAAATGCAATTGGAATCGGACGAGCTGTTATCTAATAATGGAAAACTTGTGCTGCACATGTATGAGCATTAATGCTAAACAAATTTCGAATGAAAAATCAGCAACTAAATGCTGGGAAAATTATCATTAGAGTTGGTTGGCCACTTTTTTTTTTATACCGCAAACGAACGAAAATAATTATTTTTTTGAGAGCAAGCCCAGTTGGGATTTTCTGTCACGACTGCGTACGCACCTGCGTGTGATTTTTGATGATTTTTACAGAATTACACTTTCATCAACACCATTGCACAATATTATTTCACTAATTGATGATTATTTATCGCGGGTTTTGGGCAATTCGACATTTTAAACAGTTTTCTTAAAGCACGACTCTAAATACGCCACACTTGCCTTTAGGGAGAAAATGCATTGGAACATTGTACTAGTGTTGAATTCGCACGTACACATCTAATGTAGGTGATTGTAAACAACCCATCCGTACACAACCCAACAGGCCCAAAACGTGTTGGTATAGAGGACAATTTTCATGAGGTTCAGAAATTTTCAAAGATGGACGTCATTTGGGATTTTTTTGTATTTTTTTTAATATGCAGGGTGAAAATCCACCCCCTTATTAATGGATCGATACGTGAGAGGTTTGACATTCAATAAATCTACTACAATTTTGGGAAGTGTATGGAAAATGTGTCTGATGTGTTCGTAGAGTGAATTATACTTTCATTACAGTGGCTGTTTTGGAAGAACAAACGAGTGCCGGGATTCATGGTTAATTCATTCATTTACGTTTTTTGTCTCTAGTTGTCCGTCTGTTAAGAGAAATAATAAAAGAGCATAAGACAGAGCAAGATAAACAAAAAAGAAACAAACAACAATAGACACCAGCATTCATAAAAACAAACCGTCAAACAGGAGCGAGACAACATAACATAAATATATAAAAAATAACATTTCAATAGAATAAGCGCCTTATGATGAAACTTTCGTTTCGAAACGCGTAGCGCCGAAATTAAAAATAAAAATAAGTTGTGATAAAATTAAAATAAATACACAATAATAAAGAAACAAATTTCTCTTTTATTATTAATATTAATATTGAATTAAAAATCAATATCATCGCTGAAACAGTTCCTCCAATTGTATCCATCTCATGCTGTTTAATATGTCTGCGCAACTGTATAGACGCAACATCCGTGTATCGTAAAAGTGTTAGAAAATCCAAAATAATTGGCCATTCATTCGGTAACAGGTTGAAACAGTCAAGAAGGATATACAAAAAATGACGTCTAGTCACCAACAATAGAAACACATCAGAAATTCTTTATAGTTGTATTTCTGTACCTCTTTCACTATCTTCGTTTTCGATTATTCAAGTAATTACTGCAAACTTAATTCATTTTAAATATCCTTGTAAATCAAATCAATTAACACGTTCACGGTCACTTTTACTAGTGCGAAGTCACTCAGTAACACACTTTTGGTAAACATGATTAAAATATTATTGAAGCTCTGTGAATTATTATATTGTTGCATGTTTGCTTAAACTGTGACATTCAGCATCAATTAGTCAACTTGCAGCGCCATCTCTATTCAAGAGCCATATTACCATATAAGATAATCGATATTTGGCAGCATTTTAAAAGCAGTTTGAATAGCTATGGAATAACTAGTACATCTGTTGGTCTCAAACCTTCTGAACTCAACGAATCTGGAAATTTCGCGAGGTGTCAATAGGAGATATAAATAGGAGTCGCAGGAGCACCCAAGACATTATAATTTTGAACTGCGATAAAGAAGTGCGATAGATGACAGTAGTGAAAAGTATAGAGAAAAAGTGGAAGTATTGAATAAGAGAAAAGTGATTGTTTATTTAAAGTGATTAATTGTGAAAGTGAATTGTTGGATTAAATAAGCAAATTATTAGAATAATAATCAATAAGCAAAAGACATTGAAAGAGAACTAATAAAGTTTGATTAAATAGAAATACGTTTTATCTTTTCGAATCCTAGCCTGGATGTAACGTTGGTGTCAGAAGTGAAATAAAACGTATTCAGTGTGAAATTAAAGTGAAGTCAATTATGTAGTTTTAGAAAAAAAAAAAACAAAAAAAAGGAAAACAAAAATGAGTCGCACATTGAAATTACTACAGCTCAGTTTTGTTGAAATTACTTTCTGGTGGTGCCAAATTGCTGAGTAAAATACATTCGCTTTTCTAACACCACCACTGAATGTGTTTTTACTTAAATATTAACCCCACAGCTTTTGAACAGGTTAAGTGCTTCTTACTGTCCAGGGCCTTTGTGAGAAAGTCTGCCATCATATCATCTGTGCAGATGTACTTTAAGACGATTTGCCCGTCTTCGATTTTATCGCGGATGAAATGATGCCTGACATCGATGTGTTTTGTCCGTGGATGATAGGCGCTTGTCAACGCCAAACTGATCGCACCTTTGTTGTCACAGCAGATGATTGTAGAATTTGAACAGCTACTAATAAGTTCAGTCCAATGGGCCTTCCCATAGTTGTTGTTATATCGAGATACTGCGCTTTACGCAAAACTCACATCGGGTCTCGATACCTGAGCCGCGAACATAATACTTCCGACTGCCTCCTGATATGGAATTTCTGACATTTCATTTCTTTCTTGTTCTGTCTGAGGAGACATAAGTTTTGTCAGCTTCTGATTAGCATCCATTGGCGTATTAACAGGCTTACAGTCCGTCATGTTAAAACGTGCTAATATTTCATTGATGTACTGCTCTTGATCAATTCTTATAGTTCCCTTAGAACGGTCGCGGGTTATTTGCATTCCTAATGCAAATCGAGCTTCACCCATGTCTTTCATTTTGAAAGTACCATGGAGATATAATTTCAGCTTTTCTTTGGTATCTCTGTCTTTTGTAAAAATTAAAAGGTCATCAACATAAATTGCTACCAGTACCAAATTCGTATCGTTTCCCGAATAATATATACATGGATCAATATTAGACCTCTTTAGACCGAATTTCTTTAAAGCAGTGGCGAGCTTTTGGTTCCACAATCGACTGGCTTGTTTCAACCCATATAAAGACTTTTTGAGGTGACATACTTTGCCAGTATTATCGGTGAAACCTTCTCGTTGTAGCATATAGATGTTCTCATTGAGATCACCCTGAAGAAAAGCGGTGACTGCGTCCATCTGGTCTATGTCCAGATCATACTGCGCAGCCAAAGATAACAAAAGACGTATAGAGCTATATCGCACTACCGGGGAAAAAGTTTCCTCATAGTTGATCCCTTTTCTTTGAGCACATCCCTTGACAACTAGACGAGCCTTATAGCGACATATATTTCCTTCGCTATCACGCTTGGTTTTGAAAACCCATTTGCAATTGATTGCTCTTTTGTCGGATGGCAAATCTGCTAGCTCCCATGTTTTGTTTTCTTGCAGGGACTCAAGCTCTTCAGCCATTGCTTGTCGCCAAAGCTCACAATCGGCTCTATCTAATGCTTCACTGATTGTAAAAGGATCATACAGCTCACCTGTCTTTACCGCATACGATATGTAGTCGTCTCTTTTCAAAGGTTTCGGTTCCCGTTGACTTCTTCTAAGTGTAGGCTGTACACCAGATGAATCCATTTCAGACATTGAATGTGGAATGATGTATTCAGCTTCTGGCAACTGAGAAGGAACTCCGGATACATGTTCAATAGTATTTGTGGTCTCGCTGTTCAAACTTTCAAGCTCCATTTCGTTCTTGCACGAACCGTAACTGCATTCACCCTCACTGTTCGAGCAATATTGTTTTTCATCGTTCGTCGAATCGCAAGCAGACCCACTGTTACCATCCCCCACTGCATCAACAGCGTCTGAGAATAATTCAGAAGAATTAATAAAATCATATTTGTCAGTTACCTTAACCGATGACAAGCGCTGATGTTCGAAGAACACAACTTCACGACTGATAACTATCTTCTTTTTGTTTGTGTTATAAAGCCGATATGCCTTGGCTTCCTTACAGTAACCCACGAAAATACAAGCTTCAGATTTGGAGTCTAACTTCTTACGTCGCTCCTTCGGAATATGCACCATAGCTCTGCATCCAAAAATCCGCAAACGACTCATGTCTGGGGCCTTGCCAGACCAGACCTCCTCAGGAAATTTTCCAGTAGACGAGCTGCTTGGCGATCTATTTATAATATAAACCGCAGCAGCAACTGCTTCAGCCCAAAACAATTTCGAAATACCCGCATCCAACAGCATACACCTCGCCTTTTCGATGATCGTCCTGTTCATCCGCTCCACTAAGCCATTATGCTGTGGTGTATAGGGTGCCGAAGTCTGATGACGAATACAATATTTGCGCAATAATGTCTGAAAAGCGGTGTTGCAATATTCAGAACCATTATCGGTGCGCAAGACCTTAATTCGTCTGTCACATTGGTTTTCCACAAGAGCCTTGTAATCTTTAAACCGACTCATGGCTTCACTTTTTGCTCGCAAGAAGTAAACAAAGACCTTTCTTGAGTAGTCATCGACGAAGACCAATATGTAGCGAGCGCCGCCCATACTAGTCACATGTATTGGCCCACATAAATCGGAGTGAACCAATTCCAGTAACTCATTGGCTCGGGTTCCAGTGTTGTTGAATGGAAGTCGACACTGTTTGCCCTTGAGGCAAACTTCACAGTTCAGCTTGTCGATGTTTGGAAATTTTGCATCGTTCCCAAAACGATCACTCAGCTGTCGAAGACTCGCCACGTTCAGATGTCCCATTCTTCTGTGCCACAGTTTGCACTCTGCTTCGAAACTTTTTGCAACGAACGCACGATCGCCGACTGGAGAGTCCAATTTAAATAAATCTCCATCATGAGACGCAGATGCTACCAATTCCTTTTCAGCGTTGTAAATTTTACATCCACTCATGTTGAAAACTACGGTATTGCCTTTACGAACCATTTGGCTTACTGAAAGAAGATTTGTGCATAGTTTTGGAATGCAAAGAACATTTTTCATCTTAACTTCTGAGCCATTTGCACCAGCAACCGGTAAATGTACATTGCCTACGCTTTCCACGCCCAACCGCATATTGTTGGCTATGACAACCTCCTTCTCTTTGGCTTGACTGACATCTGTTAGCATATCTTTACTGATACACATATGCGCCGATGCACCGGAGTCAATATACCACCCACTGCGCTGCACTGAACTCACTGCAAATGATGTGTACAAAACACCCTTCGTACTTCCTTGTGCGCCCTTACTACTGCACTGCTTGGACGGACAATTTCGTGCAATATGTCCATAATTTTTGCACTCACAACACCTTGGTCCACTGCTGCTGCTACTGGTACTGCCATTGACATTGTTCTTTTTCTTCGTAGTCCAATTACGCTGCCCCTTTCTTCTATGAAATGCCACTTTATTTTCGCTTTTATCCAACTTGACGTCATGAAGAATTTTGGTCTTTATTGCATCGCCAGTGATAGGAACACCTGAACTCTCGATGCCCATAATCATCGGTTTGTACTCCTCCGACAATCCAGCTAGCAAAAGATTCCCAATCCATTCCTGGCTCACCTGCATACTAACACCGTTGAGTTTGTGGGCTGTAGTGACTATTTGGTTAACGTACTCCTCCACAGACGAGCTATCATCCATCCTCGTAGTAATTAACTTCCTTAATAGACCTACCCTGCGTGTCAGACCATTGTCCTGAAATGCCTTCTCCAAATATGTCCATGCTTCCTTTGCAGTCTTGGCTGATTGAACATGGACGAAATTTATGGGTTCTATTAGAAGAATAATTTTCGACCTAGCCTTTGTGTCCTTCTGCCTGTCCTGTGCCGCTTCGGATACAAAGCAATCCCAGAGCTCCTCATGCTCGAGGTATGCACGAACAGCGAACTTCCACGCGTCGTAATTTTCTCTGCCCTTCAGTTTCTCGATCGATGGCAAACTCGTGTGAGACATTTTTAATCCCAAAAAATAAGAAACATCCGCCAATTAAATTTTTATGATAACTATATCAAAGGAAACGCGATATATTTAATTTTTTAATTCGTTATGGTTTTTAGCGTTCTGGGCCCATAACCTGTTGAAATTACTTTCTGGAAAATAAAAGAATATAAAAACCACATCTTGCCCAAAGTGAATTTTATTGAGAACAAAAGCAAAAGTAAAAGTCAGAAAGATATGACATTGGGTTTGAGACAAATAAACGGTGGTGCCAATTTGCTGAGTAAAATACATTCGCTTTTCTAACAAGTATACCGCAGTTATATCCCTGGCTCCTTTGGCGAAGACCAACGGCGCAATCCAGTTCGGTTGGGATAAGATTACACTTCGGGTGTACAAAAAGGATGACCCAGAAGCTAATAAGCCTCCGTATCCCTCTGACACAGGACTCAACACCCCTGATCCTGGAGCATCAATCTCCCTTCCATCCATGGAAGATGATGAACCAACTGTGGCTGCTCCCACTCAGCCCTCTACGTCCACTGCTAACACCAACTCTAGTATGGACACGGAAGACCTCCTCAGCAAAGTCTTCTCTGACTCTGACTCAAATTCAAATAACACCGTGGTGGAGACTCCTCTGCCTGATTGCGACGATCAATGTTGCGATTAGTAGAGATCAACCTCCACCACTCCAAAAAGGCTTCGGCCTCCCTTCTTATCCGTCTTTCTAGAGATGGAGAAGATATGGTCCTGATCCAAGAGCCATGGATTGTTAACAACCTGGTTCGAGGACTCCGGACTCATGGATACAAATTGTTGTATGCAACTGACAAAGGTAAACCTAGAACTTGCATACTGGCAAAAAGTAGATTAAATGTATTTTTACTCCCTAATTTCAGCGACCGTGATGCAACCGTGGTGAGTCTAGAGACTGTTCGCGGCACCCATTGGATAGCCTCGGCTTATCTGGCCCATGACCACGTAGGGTCCTTGCCTGGTGTCAACCTAGAGGGACTGATCGCGGCAGCTGAACATCAAAAAACTGGTCTCATTATTGGATGTGATGCCAATGCGCACCATTCAGTATGGAGCAGTTCTGACATCAACGACAGAGGTGAGTCTCTTTTTGATTATATTCTTAATACTAATCTCATTGTGTGTAACACTGGTAGTGAACCTACCTTCATTACAAAAGATAGACAGGAGGTTCTAGATATAACTCTGGTCTCCGACTCAATCCATCAGGAAATTGTAAACTGGAAAGTCTCGGCGGAACACTCTTTTAGTGACCACCGTTACATTCAATTCAGCTTAGCCGATGACCCTCCCCGCCAGCCAGTTTTTAGAAATTGTAGGAAAACTGACTGGCTCAAGTATAGAGAAGTGCTGAAAAGTTCAATGAAATCTGAACTCCTTAGTCCTCCCCGGAACACCATAGAGCTAGATAAGAAGGTCAGGGTACTCACCTTGGCCCTCAATAAGGCTCTGACCTCTGCCTGCCCGCTCACACGGCCTAGAGGCAAAAAGAAGCCGGTTTGATGGACCCCAGCACTAGGACCTCTAAGAAGCAGTTGTAGAAAACTGTTCAACCAAGCCAAGTCCACAAAAGCTGGAACCGACTGGGCTTCATACAAAGCATCTCTCAATGCTTACAAAAAGGAACTGAGGAAAGCCAAACGCTCGTCTTGGAGACTCTTCTGTGGAAAAATAGAGGAATCTTCGGAGGCATCTAGGCTAAGAAAAATCCTCTCAACCAACCCAGGTATGCCTAGCTTTTTAAAAAAGGCGGACGGCTCCTGGACCACTTCCAGCGAAGAATCGCTCAATCTACTACTGGATACACATTTCCCAGGTAGCTCCCACGTTACTAGCAATATAAACCTGTCTAGGTCAATTGCACGTACGACTAACTTTAAAGGTCTGATTACTAGGGACAAACTGCTCTGGGCGATACACAGCTTCAAACCATACAAATCCGCGGGGCCAGATGGCATAATACCAGCTGAAATTCAAAACACCTCGGATATCATCTCGCCTTTGCTTGAGATAATCCTGAAAAGCTGTGTAAAAATGGCATACATTCCGCTGTTATGGAGAGAAGTAAAGGTCGTATTCATACCCAAAGCCGGTAAATGTTCCCATGTAAATCCTAAGGATCTCAGACCCATAAGCCTATCGTCATTCCTTCTAAAAACATTAGAAAGGTTAATTGATATCCATCTACGTACTAACATAGATACAAGACTTTTGTCTACGGCTCAACATGCATATTGCAAAGGCAAATCTGTTGAAACAGCCTTACATACGTTAGTACACTCAATCGAATACTCCCTTCACCATAAGGAGTACACTATGGTTGCATTCCTGGATATTGAGGGTGCTTTTAATAACGTCAATACATCCGCGATCGCAAATGCACTGTCAGATCTAAAGGTGGATGACTCACTTGGTGAGCTTATTAATCTACTTCTCACAAGTCGGATTATAAACTCGAAACTGGGTATGACATCGGCCAGAAGATCTGTCAGTAGAGGTACGCCACAAGGTGGAGTCCTATCTCCCCTCCTTTGGAACTTAGTGGTGAACAAGCTGCTGATGTGCCTAGAAAAGGAGGGTTGCAGGGTGATTGCCTATGCAGATGACGTTGCAATTGCCGCCTCAGGGAAGCACCTAAACACCTTGAAAGAACTTCTCCAAAACGCTCTTAATAAGCTAACTACATGGGCAGATCGTTGTGGGTTGGGTGTTAACCCCCACAAAACCGAACTTGTTCTATTCACTAGGAAACATAAAGTTCCATACATTGATCCCCCCTCTATCAGGGGCACAAGTCTAGTCTTTTCAGACGAGGCAAAATACTTGGGTCTCATTCTGGATAGAAAGCTTAGCTGGAAACCTAACATTCAGGAAAGAGTTCGTAAAGCTACAGTAGCACTCTTCTCCTGCAAAAAAGCTATTGGTAACAAATGGGGGCTCCAACCCCGCATTACCAACTGGCTATACATCTCGGTAATTAGACCGATACTTATGTACGGGGTGGTTGTTTGGTGGACTGCCCTTGATAAAGCGATAAATCGCGATAAGCTAGGCAAAGTCCAACGTACAGCTTGTCTCTGCATGAGTGGTGCACTGCGCACTACCCCCTCTGCTGCAATGGACATTCTGTTTCACCTGACACCCCTGGACATCTTTAGCAAGCAAGTGGCTGCTAGTGCGGCTATCCGCCTCAAAACAACGTTTCAATGGTCCGAGAATGAAATCGGCCACGCATCTATTCTGAAAAAATTTAGAATCCTCCCCAGTAACATAGATTACATCACCCCTCAGACCCTTTTTGACAAAAACTTCAAGGTCAAGATCCCTCCCAGAACATTCTGGGAAGGGACACCCGTCGAAAATAAATCAATCCATTTTTATACCGATGGATCCAAAACCGACGAGGGGGTAGGAGGTGGTGTGTTCTCTGACAGGCTGAATCTCAGCCTCTCCTTTCGACTCCCTGATCACTGCAGTGTGTTCCAGGCAGAAATCTTGGCTATTAAAGAAGTCCTGTCGTGGCTGAAGAAGAACGTGATATCCCATACGGATATCTGGATCTTCTCAGATAGTCAAGCTGCATTAAAATCCCTGGATTCTGGGTCCACAAACTCTATCGTAGTCCGTGACTGTCGGTCATCTCTAGTGGAGATGGCGAAGCATTTTAACATCCACCTATGCTGGGTGCCAGGACATACAGACATTCCAGGGAACTGTAGGGCGGATGAACTCGCCAGAAAAGGAACCACACTGCCCCTTTTACCTGATAAAGGTTCACTAGGCATCCCAATCGCTACATGCAAACTCATGTTTATGAGACAGACCATTGAGAACTGTAACCTTAGGTGGACAAGTGGCAACACTTGTCTAGCGACAAAGCAGATTTGGCCAAAGCTGGATCTGAAACGCTCTAAGTGTTTGATTTCTCTAAACAGACTTCACATTGGTGCTATAATTGGTGTGATCACCGGACACTGTCTCATAGGCAGACATGCAACAAGGCTTGGCGTCCATGCAAATGAATTCTGCAGAAGCTGTATGGACGAGGAGGAGGAGGAGACAGTTCTCCACCTTCTCTGCACGTGCCCTGCTCTTTCTCAAAGACGTAAACTCCATTTAGGATCCTTCTTTTACAATGATCTTAACGATCTCATTAACACCGACATAAAAAGTCTGTCAAGCTTCATCAGAAGCTCCAAATGGTTCAACGAGTAGGAGGATGATACATCCGTGTGGCATCACAATGGGCCTGTCACTGGCCTAAGTGTGTCGGTCTCGGCCGACAGCCACTACAACCTAACCTAACCTAACCATACCGCAGTTAAAAGCTGAACTAGAAAAGCGGAATCTCTCCACAGCTGGAGGAAAAAGTGATCTGGTGCTTCGACTGCAGGAAGCTGTTGAAAACGAAGGAGAAAACCCCAAGTCCGTTTTGTTCGACGTAGCAGAAGAACAAGTAAGTACAAGCGTTGATATGACTGCTATGATGGAATTACTTCTGGCCAAGTTCTATCAGAAATTCGACTCTATGGACTCTAAGTTTGATGAACAGAAGAATTCTATGGACTCTCTGATTCCAAATTCGAAGAACAAAAGAATTCCATAGTTGCCGCCCAAAAGAGCGCTGTAGAAGATTTTAAAAATGTTCTCGAAGGAAAACTCGAAGAAATTGACCACAAGTTCGAGAAGGTTGAAAACAAATTCGACGAAATCCATCTGACGTTTTGCAAGCATGAGACAAACTTCGAGAACTTGACTAAAGAGCTCGAGAAAGTGAAGAAGCAGAAGGCTGGAGAATATTCTGTGGACCGCCCGAGAAGGAAAAAGATGCAGCCTCCTGTTTTCGATGGTCAAACATCATGGCCAATTTATAGGAAACAGTTTGAAGCAGCTGCAATGGCGAACAGCTGGGACTACGAGGAAAAGTCGATTGCGCTAACGCTCGCACTAAGAGGTACAGCTGCGGAGTTACTCCAAACCGTCTCAGAAGAGAAGCAACACAACTACGACGCCTTGGTCAAGGCTATAGAGATGCGCTTCGGTGATGAGCATATGCAGCATGTACAGGGTCCAGCTATGCAGTAGAGTCCAGAAGAGGGGAGAAACACTCCAACAGCTGCAAGCAGATATCGAACGTCTGGCAAATTTGTCATATCCTAATGCTGGTGAGGTTCTCATCAATGAAATGGCTGTGGAGGCGTTTATCCAAGCCATTGAAGATAGACAACTGCAAATGGCCGTAAGAATGGCTGGAAAGAGAGCTCTCGGCCCTAGCATTTGCCTTGACAATGCAAGCTGCTGATCAGGCATCGCATGTGTTTCACCGCGTAAGGGAAATGACAGCCGTTGAATGCTCATGTCAAAGAGCGGACATCGTAGACCGGAACAGAGATAACAGAGGTCGAATGCGCTGCTGGAACTGCAACAAAATAGGGCACTTACAGAGACAGTGCAAAGCTCCACCCAGACAAGGCAGTTGTCCACATTGCGGGCCTAGGAGGCGCAACGAAGAAGCATCTGGCAGGGATAACATCCATCCTGCAGATATAGCTTCGCAGAACCAGAACGTGTAAGGACCAGCTTCGAGGGCAGAAGTTTGTTTCCGGAATCGATGACCCCAGGACCACAATTCAAGTCTCCCAAACCAAACGAGGAAACCAGAGTCTAACAGTGGAAACCTATATCGGTCAAAATAAGTGCGTGGCAACCATCGAGGGACATCGTCCGTCATTCTTGGTTGCACAACACCACCAGTTACTGTCTAAAAACGGCAACAGGAGCGACAGCGAAAGTGTATGGAGAGGTCATACTAACCATAAATTTGGCAGGATTAGCATTCTCCCACGCTTTCCTAGTAGCCGATATATGTGACGAATGCATCATTGGAATCGATTTCATGAAGGCGCATGATGTAGTATTGGACATTGGTATGCAACTACTCAAGTATCGAAACGTAGAGATTCCGATGGTGTACGGGAACGAGAATGCCGCATCCCTGAGGACAGACATTAGTAAGGACGAGGTCCTACCACCTTCTTCAGAGACACTGCTTTGGGCAAAACTGGAAGGTGGTCCTGGGGCCCACCGATTCTTTCTAGTTGAGCCAGAAGACAACCACTGCCAAAGCGTCAAATTGAAGCATGGTGAGGTGGTTGGAAAGTGTTTAGGTACCGGTTACTGCCATCACGAAACTATCACAGGAAGGTGTTGCGAAGCCTCGTCCACCAATGGGAATGACTGAGGTGAAAAGAACTTTATTGCAGCACTGCGATCTGAATCGGGAGCAACAAGCCATTGCAGGGAACCTCATCAACGAGTTTGCTGATATATTCGCTTCGTGGGACTGCGAGTATGGCCGAATACACCTTGTACAACATCGGAGATGCGAGACCGATTCGTCAGCCTCCCAGACGATTACCATTGGCTAAGCAGACGGAGGTTGCAGAGATGGTGTCGACGATGGAGATGGAAGGAGTGATCGAATGCTCTAAAAGCCCATGGGCATCTCCAATTGTCCTACTCAAAAAGAAAGATCGCCAACTGAATAATGTCACCAAAAAGGATAGCTACCCTCTTCCGATTGACGATACGCTGGATACACTGTCCGGAGCCCGAGTTTTCCACTCCAGATCTGAAGAGTGGCTACTAGCAAGTGCAGATCCATCCAGAAGACCGCGAGGGCTTTCACAGCAGGAAACGGGTTCTGGCAATTCACAGAAATGCCATTTGGATTGTGTAACGCTCCGGCAACCTTTAAGCGTCTAATGGAGCGTGTTTTGTTGGGGCTAACATAGAAAACGTGTTTGGTCTACTTGGACGATGTCAACGTGGTTGGAAAAACGTTTAAAGAACATCGAGATAACTTGAAGGAAGTGTTCCAGAGACTACGATGTGCTCAATTAAAGCTTAATCCGAAAAAGTGTGATCTCTTTAGATCTGAGGTCAAATATCTGGGGCACATCATCTCGTCTGAGGGAGTAAGGACGGTGAAAAATTGGCCCGTTCCCAAAGACAAACACCAACAGAGTAGCTTCTTGGGACTTGCAACTTACTACAGACGGTTTGTGAAGGACTTTGTAAGGATCGCAAAGAGCTTGCATCAACTACGGAGACGGAAAAACCATTCAAATGGTCAGGTGAATGTGAAACGAGTTTCAAGAGTCTCAAACACCAACTGTGTGATGCTTCAATTCTAGCGTACCCTACTCCAGGAAAAACATTTATTGTAGATGCCGACGCAACTAATGTTGGGATCGTTGTCGTTCTTTCGCAGATCTATGAGGGCCAAAAGAGAGTAGTTTCCAACTTCAGTAAAGTGCTATCCAAGTAGGAGAGGAACTATTGCGTAACCAGGCGGGAACTCCTGGCTTTGATCGTGGCAACAAAGTACTTCCACAAGTACTTATTTGGGCAGAATTTCATCCTGCGTACAGATCATGCGTCTCTAAAGTGGCTGCTGCAGTTTAAGAACCCTGAAGGACAAGTCGCGAGGTGGATTGAACGGCTGCAGATGTATGACTACGAGATACAGCACCGAAAGGGAACTCTTCACTCCAACGCAGATGCCCTCTCCCGGCGGCCCTGCAAGGCTGATTGCAAACATTGCGTACGCCCAGGAGGAAAAAGATAAAGTATCAGTCCAATGGTTGAGAGCTGAGCCCATTAGCGGCTGAAGTGCACGGGAGATCCGGAATGCTCAACAGGAAGATCCGGATATCGAGCCGATTCTCGCCTCTAAGGAACATGCAGGCAAGCCGGACTGGCAGCAGATCTCCAATAAGAGTCCGGAACTGAAGGCATACTTGGCACAATGGGACTCACTTCATGTTCAGGATGGCATTTTGAAAAGAAAATGGGAAAGTTCGGATGGAACATCAGGCCGGAGGTCACTTGGGAGTAAATAAGACGCTCGAAAAAGTACGAGAGCACTTTTACTGGATCCACGCAAGAGACAATGTCGAAAACTGGTGCCGAAAATGCGTCAATTGCGCAGCCAGTAAAGGCCCGAGAGTAAAAATGCAAGGCAAGATGCATCAATACAACGTTGGAGCGCCCTTTGAAAGGATTGCAGTTGACATCGCAGGACCGTCTCCAGAAACCAACAGTGGAAACCGCTATATCCTCGTAGTGATGGACTACTTCACTAAATGGCCTGAAGCATTTGCTATACCTAACCAAGAATCTAAAACTGTGGTAGAGCAGATTGTCCACAACTGGGTAAGCAGATTTAGCGTACCAATGGAATTGCACTCGGACCAAGGTCGCAACTTCGAGTCGAAGATCTTTCAAGGAGTATGCCAGCTACTAGGGATTAAGAAGACAAGAACAACCCCGCTTCATCCACAATCGGACGGAATGGTGGAACGCTTCAATAGAACCTTAAACGACCACCTCTCTAAGGTTGTTGGCGACTGCCAGCGGGACTGGGACAAGCAGATCCCCATGTTCCTATTAGCTTATCGAAGCGCAGTTCATAACACAACAGGACATACTCCATCCGAAATCCTTTTTGGTCGAACCATCCGGTTACCCAGTAAATTTATGTTTGGATCTCCGACTGATGAACCAACGAATGAAGATGATTATGTTGCGGATCTCAGAGAAATCATCAGAAACATTCATCGGAAAACTAGGGATAAGATTCGGATATCCAGCGACCGCATGAAAACGAGGTATGATACCAAAGCAACCCCCACAGGATTCCAGGAAGGAGATCTGGTATGGCTATACAATCCTCATCGCCGAAAAGGCATGTCACCTAAACTACAGCAGGATTGGGAAGGTCCCTATAAGATAGTGAAGCGCATCAACGATGTTGTCTACCGGATCCAGCGAGGAAGAGGCAAGCTGAAAGTTGTCCATGTGGATCGTCTCCATCGCTACCATGGTGAAAATATTGACGTGCTTGTTCGGGACGAACAAGTTTAAGATGGGGATATTGTTGCATGTTTGCTCAAACTGTGACATTCAGCATCAATTAGTCAACTTGCAGCGCCATCTCTATTCAAGAGCCATATTACCATATAAGTTAATCGATATTTGGCAGCATTTGAAAAGCAGTTTGAGTAGCTATGGAATAACTAGTACATCTGTTGGTCTCGAACCTTCTGAACTCAACCAATCTGGAAATTTCGCGAGGTGTCACTAGGAGATATAAATAGTTTTGAACCGCGATAAAGAAGTGCGATAGATGACAATAGTGAAAAGTATAGAGACAAAGTGGAAGTATTGAATAAGAGAAAAGTGATTGTTTATTTAAAGTGATTAACTGTGAAAGTGAATTGTTGGATTAAATAAGTAAATTATTAGAATAATAATCAAGAAGTAAACGACATTGAAAGAGAACTAATAAAGTTTTATTAAACATAAATACGTTTTATCTTTTCGAATTCTAGCCTGGATGTAACAATATATTATTATTAACCGATTGGAACTATAAAAAATGCATTTGAAACGGACTTCTATAGCCGTCATTTGTTCCACTCTTATACATGGTACGTCGAGATCTTTGCTGAGGTAAATCATCTGATTTAGCTTGTAAATGAGCCGACACTAATACAGGATATGCACAAAATAAACATTTTTGTTTTTAAAAGGGTCTTCAATAGTCTTATAGAAGTTTAACTCTCGAAGGGTGCTGTAAGGGTCTGTAGTGAGCCTAATGAAGTATAGATGGCCCATCTATAAGAGTTATTTTTCATCTTATAACGATACTACAATTCCACTTATAAGAGCTGCGAAAGCCCTATAAGGAAACTCAAATGGCCGGTGATTCCCCTGCGGCTGTAGGCCCAGCCCTATTAACAAAAAAAATATTTGATTAGCATCCAATCAATATCAACTAAAATTTGTTAAAAGTTAATTCACCATAAATTAATAAAAAGTAATTTCCATGCATTAGCTTAATGTCGTTTTAAATGGCGTGAAAATAGAAAATCGTTAAATAATAAATTGTATGGAGATTGAGTCAGTTATTGGATTAACAACATATCCAACATACCATTTGGTTCAAAGATTCACTGTCAGTTGCAAAAGTGCTGTGACTTCGATTTAAACTTAATTACTCGTTAATAATATTTATTATTACAATTTTTTATTTGATTTATTGATTTAGATAATTCGCCCCTAATCTGCGTTTATTAATATGGCTGTTAGTTGTTAACCAGCAGATTAAAAAAAATCGTTAGGTTTAACTAATAGTTAAGTATTTATTATTAATACAGGGGATAGTGTCGTTTATTTCAATATGGCCACTTCGATTAACACTAAAACTTTTGTTATGAAAGGATTCTACACCTTGCATGAGAGTTTAATAGAATTATTTTACAAAGAACTCCTGCGAAAAGTTGTTAAAATATTGGAAAAGCGCTCAAAAAAAATCGTCTCAAAGAATTGGACATTGGCAATTTCAGCCGAGCAATCCTGTGTAAGTCTTAGCATTTATGTAAAATAGCAGACCGATATATTTTTACCTTAAAAGACTCGTCAAAGAACTTCATCTCTTTCCAGTTTGAAATTGAAGTATGATAAAACATCTGCCAAAGGTATTCATCTGGAACATCGAAACAATCTACTGGAGGACCAAATGGATAAATTGCTGAAGAAAAGTTTGGAGACAAATATTGTTGTACACATGCATGTAGAATCCAACGCGGACATGAAGGAAAAAGCTAAGTCTGTTGGGTAATGCCGATTCCAACTCCATGATTGATCATGCGCATTTGATATATGCTCCCGACACGCGCACTGCAATGACTGTTGTGAAAATTTGCTTGGGATCCGAGAATGGATTGAAATGTGTCAGTACCGATCCTGTGAAGGTGTTACGGTTTATTTTTGGTGATTTGGAATTGTTTTCTAATCTGCCGCACTTTATGAATAAAGTAAAAGGAGGTAGCAGAAACGTAAACAATTTCAAACATGAAACGTGAAATGTTCCGTCTAAATTTGGGAACGTTATAAACCATCAGGTTGGCGGAACATCCCCGGTGCATGTTGTAGGGCATTTGGGCCAGGGATGGGACTTTTTGAAAAGATGTCCGTAGTAGTACTGTACTGTTTCGCAGTAGATTTTTATATTTTCAAAATATAAGTAAAACAAAATATATATACACATAAATAACTTAAAATAATAAAATAAACCTTAATTTTTCTTTAAAACATAACAAAAACAGAACAAAACAAAAATTCATATACAGTACATATACAGCAACTCCTCGATTTTTGCAACACTAAAGTCGTCGCACTTCTTGACTCTATAAGTGCAACTTTTCAACACATTTACCTTGATTAGTGCAACTTCTTATTCATCTTTTTTTTATTTGCATGTTCTCCTTTTGGTTTTGTTTTGTTTGGACCTGGACCAATTTCTTTTGTAAATACAAGGTTGCGCAAGAGTTGTCACCCGGCTGTAATTTTTTTTAATGAAAAACTTCGATTCCGCTTTTGGATTCTGTTTATTGATGTCTTAAATTTTCGATAGGCTAATGACTTTTGCGCCACCTAGTACATCCATGTCATTACCTCTACAGAAACATAGTAAAATGGCTATGTCATCATTTTTTATTTAAAAAATGTAACCTGGTAAGCGCAACAACCTCGGTTGTTGCAACTGCCTCAATTTCTATTAGTTGCTATTCATATCAGTCTTAATTTTTTTTCTAAATTCTAATAATTTGTTGTTTGGATTTTTACAACAAAAGTAATCAAATTCATTCTTTAATATATTATACATTTTCATTTCAAAATTATGACAAAAGTACAAATTGGGAAAACCAGAAATAAATTGATGCTCCAGGCTCTGTATCGCATCTACATAAAAACTCTTGAGAAGAGTTTCTTTGAAATCTGTGAATATGGAGGAAACACTACGTTTCTGACTTAATTTCAGCTCACGCTTGTGTTTTTGTCGATTTTTTTTTAATTTAGCTTGCAAAATAATAAAACTCATTTTCGCTACCGAAATCAACAGTTTTATAATCAGATTGGGGTTTGAAAATGTTTTTCAGATTGTCCTTCTCTTTAGATGATTGTAACTGCATTTCAACGTCGGGAAGCTCTAAATTCATAGTTGGCTGCAGTTTCCATGGGTTATATCCTCCATGTACTTTGCTGAAAATATTCTTTAAAATGAACTAATGAATTGAAAGGGAGTCAGTTACTTGTTATTTCCTCTTCGGTTGCGTAAAACCTCGAAGGTATTTTCCAGACGATTTGTTTTTCCTCTCGACCGCAGGCCAAACACTTTAAAGTATGTTTCCCATTAGTTCTTACAATATTTTTAAATTAAAAAGTTGAGCGTTTTCTTTTTCTTTTCAAAAACATGTACACTCTTATTTGTTTGCTCTGAGTACTAAAACACGTCACCCATTATTGTGTTTTCTTCACTTGTTTCGCACGACTGACAAGAATCTAAGTCAATACGCATTTAAAAATACATTATGAAAAGAGGTGAGCACAGCCCGCCTGTTATAAAATATTGTAAGGGGACGACCTGGGCTACAAATGTGAACAGAGCCAAAGAATTTGAACGAACCGAAGAATTTCGAACGAGCCCATGGCAATTGTCACTTGACATAAACACGTTTCTATACGATTTTATTTCATTGTCTGTCACGTAGGAGCCCAGGTCGCCAACCCAGGAAACAAAAAAGTAAGTTGTCTAGGAATTAAATACATTATGTAATACTATTTAAATAACAGAGAATAAATCTCTCTTTATCACTTCCCATTTGTTAATTGGAGTTTTATTTGAGCCGCCGTGGGAAGAAGGAAGGAGGTTACACCTTTAACTGGGGGGCTTCAACGCGGCAACACCGCCCTTCCTAACCTTATTGCAAAACCAGTGTGACCAACAACCATAAAAACTAGCAAATAATGCTTCAAATCATTTTTATTTTTACTAGGCCGAACACCGAATTGCATTACTTTTAACGAAATCAAAGCAAAGAAGAAGCATTTATTTTCATATTTTTGACTGAAGGGTAATTGTAGAATTTCATTATTAGGTGTAGGTATTCAGTAAAAAAAAAATCAGAAAACCCAGCCATAAACCATTTAAAAAAAAAACAAACAGGTAGCACTGTACGAAGTGAAAAGATACACACAACGAGGATCAAGTCGAAACGCCTTTAAAAAAGCACAGTCAAAATATACTGTGTACCGTTTTTTCCACAGCGGTCGTTCCATAAGCGTTAAAACACATGATTTTGACCTGCTTCCACATATTGTAGGTTTTTTTCTGCATTTTGCTTTGTAGTAGTAGGAAATGCATGTAGAGAGAGTGTCCCTACTCATTATATGGATATAAGTTAACACCAAAAAGATTCTCATGGAGAAACACGAAGCTCAACATCGCTTCCAACGTTCGCAACGATGAACATCGCTGACAGCGCGTCTGTACTATGTGCAATACGATTCGTCGACATTGCTGGACCCGCATTCCATCACGTACGGTGTCAGATGTACGAGCACCTGTGAGAACGACTCGCCGTTGGATGTTGCGCCTCTGCTAGGATTAAGATAGTATTTAAGTTTTTAGTTTTTAAGTTTATGCTCATGAGAGTGGTTATCAGAAATAAAGTTATGGTTTAATGAAAAAATATTAATTTAATTTAATTTATACTGTTTAAGAATATTTGTTATATTTTTGTATCGGTTTTTATTAATGTTAACATTAGCAAACATGTACAATTTGCCTTATATTTAAACCGTTTTCTCATAATTTCTCTCTATCTTTCTAAGCTAGAATTAGTTTTTGCATGTACAGTTCGCTACAGTAATTCTATGTTTTTGCATTCTTCTTTGTGCTTTAGCCACAAAATGTAAATTTTGATTTTTTCTCGTCACTTGGATTTTGACCGCCCACAGATAAGTATCATAAATATATTGTATCAACTATTGGATTTCTTTTGGGTTTGTGTTTTTCTTGTTTCGCTCGTGTGGGATTTCGTTTGTGCACAATTTAAGTGCTGGTCCTTCCTTCAGTAAAGAAAATTCGGCTTCGTCATTTATCTACAAGTTTTCTTTATATTTTCGAACATTTTTTGGTCCAAATCGAGCCGGATTTAGATTTCCTTTGGATTATAACTTCGTGGAAAAGGAACTCAATGTACCATTGGGTAAAAATCATCGCAGTTCAACCACGTGTTTTGCATCATTTCATTTAATTAGTGAATTTACTAAAGTGAGCAACCTTTGCACGTACCATCTGACATTCTATATAGATAGATATTCATATTTATTGCATGAGTTATCCTTGCATGCGCCTTAAATTGCATGTACATACATATCGGTTTATTCGTTGCTCCAACAATTTTGTCTTTGATTTTGAAATCCGTTAGACTACTAAAGACATTTCGTGCGCGATTTTCGGTAATTTCGACAATTTGTATCAATATGACGTCTCTATCGGTTCTACGATCTATTCGTGGTAATTTAAAAGGGTCGCTGACTAAACTGGCCACATTTACGGAAATGATTACTGAGGTCATCACTCAAGATGCTCTTCAAGTTCGGTTGGAAAAATTGGAAGAAGTGTGGATTAAATTCGATGCCTCTCAATGTCAAATGTATGCCTTTGCGGATGATGAGAACTACATCGATCCTGAACCAGAATTTGAGGATTTCGAATCCAAATATCTCGTTGTAAAATCGGTACTCGTTTCAGCCATGCGTGAGCGAAAGAAATTAACGAATGTTTCAGGTCATGAAATACCTTTCCTTAACACCCCCGAGGGCCAACAGACTTCAAATTCGTGTTCGCATTTCACGGAACACCTTCCGAAGATTCATATAGAACCATTTTCAGGAAATTACCACGACTGGCCATCGTTTCGCGATATGTATGAGAGTTCGGTACACAATAAAACTAACCTATCACCGATCCAAAAGTTTCAATTTCTTCTTTCATCGCTTCGGGGCGATGCTCTTAACCAGTATGTGACGCTACGTATGAACAGGCTTGGCAAAGGTTAGAAAAGAGATATGATAGGCCTCGGTTCATTGTAAATAATCTTCTCGATACATTCATGCAGTTGCCTTCTCTTAATACTAGTAACGTAAGAATTCTTCGGAAAATATCGGATTGCGCCGATGAGGTTATTCGGGGTCTTAATGCGCTGAATTCTCACGAAAGAGACCCATGGATGATCTATGCTCTAGTTAGCAAAGTTGATCCGGAAACCCGACAGGCATGGTCAACTACCAGTGTGGATTCAGATTATCCCACTATTCAAGAGTTTGTTGAATTTCTTGAACGCCGCTGTGAAGCTCTTGAAACATGTCGAGGTACTGCTCGAGAAAGTACCAGAAAGCCATCAGCTTTGAGAAGCATGCATGCTTCATCGACGAACTCGTGCCCTAGGTGTAATTCTTCGCATTCTCTTACGCAATGTGGGGACTTCCTTGCAATGGATATCGAGGCAAAAAGGGCATTGGTCAAAACAAAACGACTTTGCTTCAACTGCTTGCGTGCTGGACACAGCTCCGCGCGTTGTCAGTCCAAATTCCGTTGTAAGACTTGCAACTCACGCCATCATAGCCTCGTACATCTCGAATCATCCAACTCTTCTACAAACTCATCACCGAAAACATCAACTTATTCAACATCGTCGTCCTCAATTCGAAATTCGACTTCGTCGTCATCGAAAACCAATTCGTTAGTTACACATCACACCCTTAACTTTGCGCAATTCGTTCCAGAAACCTTACTTCCAACGGCCGTTGGTAAGGTTCTAGATAATCGCGGTAACTATCAGCCAGTCCGATTTCTTATAGACACTGGGTCACAGGTGTCATTCGTCACTGAGTCTTGTGTTCAAAGACTTGGACTTAGACGTACCAATGCACGTATCCCAATCAGTGGAATTGGTGCAACATCGGCTGGTACATCCAGAGGCCTTGTCTCGATGGTAATATCCTCTCAATTCGATGGTGTAAGTATCCCTGTAGATACTTATATTTTATCAACCGTGACTTCAGTTTTGCCATCCTTTTCGTTTGATGTTAACAATTGGGACTACATCCTAAAGTTAAACCTAGCTGATCCATCGTTTAATCACGCTAGTCCAATAGACATCTTACTCGGGGCAGATAGGGCTTGGGAGATACTTCAAGGAGAAATTATTCACGGCGAAAATGGTAGGCCGATAGCTCAAAAAACCGTGTTTGGCTGGGTGTTGGCAGGGCAGCTGTTGTCATCACATCACAACATTCGCACTCATCATTCTATGCTCGATATCGATACAGCGCTTCAAGCATTTTGGACGATCGAAGAGGTCGATCCCAAATCAATGTTTTCTAAAGAAGACAAAGCCATCGAAGACCATTTCATAACAACCCATCGCAGGGATAGCGATGGCAAATCCTACATAGTCGACTTACCCTTTAAAAACCCACCAGCTTTCGCGAACACCCTCGGGGGTGCTATTTCACGTCTTTCAGCAATGGAAAGAAAATTTTCCAAGAACAGTTCCCTTTTTCAATCGAACGCGAATTTCATGGAGGAATATATATCACTCGGCCATATGCGAAAAGTACCTCCATATCAACTATCAAAACCCAACGTGTTTTACCTTCCACATTGGCAGGTGGCAATGGTGCGATGGTAGTGTATTCACTAAAGTGATTGGCAGGTCGTGCGTTCGAATCCCGACCAAGGCCATGATTTTTATAAAATTGAATACACACAACAAAAACTGTTCAGCAATTTAGGCGCCACCTGTTGAGAAAAAAAAAATCCCATCGCACCAAACTTCTTTCCTATCCTTCTATTCTTTCAGTAAGTAGCACCCAAAAATAGGCAATGAATTGCTGGGAGCTACTTGCGCAACAAACTAAATGCCTGCGCTGTGGTTTTACCATTATAAGGGTACTGTGTCACTACAGAAAAAAGAAATCCCTTTAGCACACGCAAATTATAAAAAAAAAAAAAAAAAAAAAAACATCACGCTGTCCTCAAACCCGACAGCACCACTACGAAATTAAGAGTAGTTTTTGATGGTTCGTTCAAGGACACGGACGGAAACTCCCTAAACGATTCCCTAATGATCGGTCCTCCAATTCAACGAAATCTGTTTTCAGTTTGCTTGCGATTCCGCAGACACAAGTTTGTTTTCAGTGCGGATATAGTAAAAATGTTTCGACAAATTTGGGTGTCCGATCAAGACGCAGATTAACAAAGGATCGTCTGGCGAAAATCGCAGTCCGATCCAATCGAACATTATCGGCTATGTACGGTCACGTATGGAACTTCGTGCGCTCCATACCTCTCAGTGCGCGTCTTAGAACAATTAGCGTGTGATTATCGCGATAAATATCCCGTCGCTTCAGAGATACTACTGAATGACTTTTACGTTGATGATGTTGTATCAGGTGGAGACACTCTCCCTGATGCAATATCAAAGAAAAATTCTCTAATTAAACTCTTATCGGAGGGTGGTTTCCAACTGAGCAAGTGGCAAAGTAATTGCAAGGACCTCGTTCAAGATTTGGAAGCTATCCAAACTGAAAATATGACATTCGCTAGTGAATCGGACTCATGGGTGAAAATACTCGGGTTGTATTGGAACTCGCAAATTGACTGCTTCTCCTTTCGTTTTACTTCAACCTCCACTGACCCTGTAACAAAACGCCAAATCCTTCGCGAAGTTGCTCGGATTTTCGATCCTCTCGGTTTCCTCTCTCCCTCTGTCGTGCAACTAAAAATCATATTTCAGGAGTTATGGCACAGAAAACTCAACTGGGATGATTCCCTCCCAGATTGCATCGTCACACAATGGTGTAAAATTCGAGAAGAGCTACCTGAAATCACCAAAGTTAGTATACCTCGGCATATAGGTATCTCGGGAACATCTTTCCAGCTGCATGGATTTTCAGATGCCTCAGCGTCTGCTTACGCTGCTGTCATATACTATCGGCATGTCTTACCCAATGGAGTCATTGTTACAAATATCGTCGCAGCTAAGAGTAGAGTTGCTCCTATAAAGCAATTGAGTATTCCACGTCTGGAACTCTGTGGAGCTTTACTGCTCGCACGCCTACTTGTGGCCGTTCAAAGGTCTTTGAACACTACCTTCTCAAATGTCTTCGCGTGGTGCGACTCTCAGGTTGTTCTCTCATGGCTTTCTTCATCACCTCGTCGTTGGGATATCTTCGTTGGAAATCGAACTTCGGAAATCCTACATACTATACCTAGGAACAGATGGTTTCACGTCCGGTCGGAACAAAATCCAGCTGATTGTGCGTCGCGCGGTATAGCACCATCATCGCTAGTTCAACATCCAATCTGGTGGAAAGGTCCTAACTGGTTACGACAAACGGAAATCCATTGGCCAATCGAAGACCAATTCCAAGAGCACCCGGATTGCAAACAGGAGGAAAAGAGAAATACTAATCAATCCTGCCTTGTTGTCAATGACTCACATCCACTCAACGCGTTACTACCACGCGTCTCCTCTTGGCTTCGAATAATTCGGGTTATTGCCTTCGTTAATCGCTTTATTTCAAGGTGTCTTAAACGATCAACTGACTCTTCATCATTTCTTCGACCCCATGAAATCTACCAAGCAAAAATTTTGATTATCAAATGGGTTCAGAAACTTTACTTTGGTGTTGAAATTGAATTCTTCCGAAAACATGGTCACTTTAGTAAGAAATCGAAAATTGCTAACCTATCTCCGTTTTTAGATGAAGACCAGATGTTAAGAGTTGGAGGGAGGATTCAAGAAGCAGACGTATCATTCAATGTTAAACATCCCATCATCATCCCAAAGGGACATAAGCTTACAGAGCTCATCGCATTGGACTTTCATAAACGCTTGTTACACCCCGGAGTCTCAGCATTGTTCGTCCTGATCCGTCAGTAATTTTGGATCATCGGTTGTAGGAATCTACTGCGGAAGATATCCCATGATTGCATCGAATGCTTCCGACAGAGGAAAACTACAACAACACAAATTATGGCGAATTTACCAGGTCGACGGATACAAACTAGCAGACCATTTGCTAACTGTGGTTGTGATTATGCTGTGCCGATTAACATAAAACTAAAAATAGGTCGTAAAATACAACTAACCAAAGGATATATCTCGCTTTTTGTGTGTCTCGTTACAAAGGCCATCCACTTAGAGTTAGTGAGTGACCTCACTACAGATGCCTTCCTCGCTGCTCTTCGCCGTTTCATTGCTCGCCGTGGAAAGCCTTCGCAGATGTACTCCGACAACGGCACGAACTTTCGTGGAGCTGCCAAACAATTGTCAGAGTTGCATCGGTTAACGTTATCGGAACAACACAACTCATTTGTAACCGAGTCTCTTGCACGCGATTCAATCACCTGGAACTTCATTCCCCCTTCAGCTCCACATTTCGGTGGGCTGTGGGAAGCGGGGGTAAAGTCCGTCAAACAACATCTTAAACGAGTTATTGGTGTAGACATTCTTTCTTTTGAAGAATTTTACACTCTTCTTACCCAAATTGAGGCCCTTCTAAATTGTCGTCCTTTGTGTCAAAATTCTGATAATGACTTAGATCCACTAACCCCGGCTCATTTTATTATAGGTGAATCTTACTCTGCAGTACCTGAACCGTCGCTTGATGTCATACCCAACCGCAACCGTCTATCATCTTGGCAAGCACTCCAGTCGAAGATACAAGGTTACTGGAAGCGTTGGACTATGGAGTACCTGACCTCGCTACAACAACGCCCACGATGGTCGCAGCCTCAACGTAATCTGCAGGTGAACGACTTGGGAGTTATCAAGGAGCCCAACATGCCACCAGAAAAGTGGGCCATGGGCCGTATTGTCGCTGTCAAGCCAGGGAAAGACGGACATGTGAGAGTGGTTACGCTTCGGACAGCTGGTGGAAACTTAATCCGCCCAATCCATAAATTAGCACCACTCCCAAGAAGCTGAAACTATGTTCCAGGGGTGGGGGAATGTTTAAGAATATTTGTTATATTTTTGTATCGGTTTTTATTAATGTTAACATTAGCAAACATGTACAATTTGCCTTATATTTAAACCGTTTACTCATAATTTCTCTCTATCTTTCTAAGCTAGAATTAGTTTTTGCATGTACAGTTCACTACAGTAATTCTATGTTTTTGCATTCTTCTTTGTGCTTTAGCCACAAAATGTAAATTTTGATTTTTTCTCGTCACTTGGATTTTGACCGCCCACAGATAAGTATCATAAATATATTGTATCAACTATTGGATTTCTTTTGGGTTTGTGTTTTTCTTGCTTCGCTCGTGTGGGATTTCGTTTGTGCACAATTTAAGTGCTGGTCCTTCCTTCAGTAAAGAAAATTCGGCTTCGTCATTTATCTACGAGTTTTCTTTATATTTTCGAACATATACTCTGGTCACTTTTCATCAAAATATACACCCCTATCATTTAATCCGCCGGGGGGAACATATCCCCGAAATTCCAAATTGTGTATCATATCATTTAAGATATCCGCAGTGAACATCCTCCCGTCGGTAATGCAAATTCATTTTTCACTTGATCATTTAAAACGGGGGAATCGAATCATTCCTTGCAAATTTTGACATTTCTCTTCCGCAGGAAAATTGTTGCGGATTGTTTTGCTGCGCGGTTCGTTTAAAAGATTTGGCTAACGAAATGTAAGTATTTTTTGTAATAAATCGAATTTATTAAAGATATAAGTAACATTTAGGAATAGGACAACAAATAGAGACCAGTTTAAAAAATTGGTAGCCAATATGAAGCAATTTCCAGACATCGCTAATAACAATTCTAAGAGGCCGCCGGAAAAAGTTAAAGAGTTTTGGGAAAAGATCAAAACTAATCTCAATAGCATTAGACCACCACATATAGAAGTTGTAGAGTGGAAAAAAGTAAGTAGACTATGCGCTTTTAATGGTTTCGCTTTCAAAAACAAAATTTAATCGCAGGTATGGAGTGATCATAAATCACATTTAAAGAAAAAGCTGAGTGGCAATAAGAAGGAGCTTACATCAACTGGTGGTGGACCCAACAAAAAGTTTTGTTTCTCTGCGGAAGAAGAGGAAGTGATTGAGTTGATCCAATTGAACGAGTCAGTTGAAGGCATACAAAACGTTCGTTCATTTGGATCAAATCGATCACTAAGACAAGAAGTTCCTCAAGCAGTGTCCCCTCAGTTGGCTGAAACAGAACCACAACAAACTGCTTACTTGCCCGAAGATGTCTTTATAGATACTCCAAATGCCAGGGGAAGACCAAGCGAGAACAAGCGACCAATTCAAGCAGACCTTCTTGTTAAACAGATTAATATACAAGAAAACTTGTATAAAGAAATCGTCAGCGGCTTGGAAGGGCAAAAAGAGAATGCCACCGAATTGAACTACGGCACGAAAAGAGTGTATAGGTCGTTGGAAAAAATTGTTGACCAAAATAAAGAGCTTTTAGCTATAATGAAGACCCGCGCAGAAGAAGAAAAAAGGCACAATCAAACAGTAGAGTTCTTTAATCAGGAAACCCTTAATCACCAAGGAGAAATGCGCAAGATTGCCCGCAGAAAACTCGAAGTCAAGCAGAAAATGCTTGAGTATGAAATTGAAAAACTCAATTCGACCATGAGTTCAAATTGAATTATGTAGATATTTTTTTTTTTGTTACTTCGCATGTGATTTTTAATTTTTTTTTAGCATAGTACTGAATTGTGATTTTTATTTATTTTTAATTAAAAGTATAAACTGAATTCTGAACAATGACATTTTTTAACACACGACGCATCTGAAATATCCATAATATCTTCACCAGAAGCTCTTAAATTGGCACGATAACTTCTTTTGTTTTTTTTTTGTTGTCATCTTCAAAAAATAGAGCTATGCTATCCATTTTGTTTAAATAAAAAAAATTCTTTGACAAGCAGGAGTTCTTTCTATTTGTCAACAATGACAAAACATATGATTTCGAAAAAAATCAAAACGTGGTCGATAAAACAGTGCATCCGACGGATTAAATGATACCAACATCAAGTGAACGTGGATCGAATGCGTGCAGTGGATCTTCGATCCGCCGGATTAAATGATAGGGGTGATAACCGAAAGCCGTATGAACATTATAATTAGGTAATAGGTGGATTTCATCAGGAAGAATGAGACTGACTGCATTCAGTGATAGAATTAAAAAATTATTTTGTGGATTACATTTACATATTGCATGATTTCGTAAGAGCAAAAGTGCAGTAGATTTTATTTAAAGGCAGAAGATTTATTTTTCGAAAAAAAAGCAGTAGATCTGCACAAATACGTAAGAACTCGGAGGAAGAAATAAGAGAGCTTGTAAATTAAATGTATAGATCTAAGAATGTTAGTACCTACATAATAGGCGTTTTTCTTTTTTAGCTCCGAGCGGGGCACTGAGCTGTCAAAAAAAGAACTGTGTTACTTTTTTAGCTCGGAGCGCTCTGAGCACAAAATTTGTATTTCTTTTTTATCTCTGAGCTAGCTCAGGGCTCGCTCAATGAGCTCGATTAAAAATGACCGAGCACATAGAGCGAAAAGCTGAGCGCGGCTGACTTCATTCATTATTTGTGCTTTTTCCATAGTTTATTTACTAGAAATTATAATTTAAATGGAACAATCCTTGACAAACACCAATTTCAGAAGCAATCCTGACTATTTTGAAAATTAATAGAAAAAAATTATCTAATGACAGTTCAGTGCCCAATTCTGTTTCTTAATTAGCTCGGAGCGCTCAGATTATGTTCAGCTCGGAGCGAGCTCTGATCGCTCGGGCCCCGCTCTGTTCCCCGCTCGGGGCTAAAAAAGAAAAACGCCTAATGTTGCAGGACTTTGGAAACGCATGTTTTAGAACATGAGAAAGAAATATTTTAAAGAATATTTACAAATTTTGAAATGAAATAGATTCCGGCATTGAAAGTAAATACATTTGGAGGGTAAAATCAACGGTTCTGCCCTCCTCATCGTTCCCATATATCTTAATTGCAACTATTAGGCAAGAACTACGAACAACGTTGCGATGCGTTGCATTTCTTAGGTCCTATGGATTTATTTCTTTTTGGTGACTTTAATGAAAAGATTGGATTAGTACAAAATAATTTCGTAAGTGGCCCTGAAACAACAATTATAAATACGACCCGCAGAACAAAAGATGTCCGGGAAGTGGAACTCGATTCAAAGTAATTTTAGAATAGCTGCACAAACTTTCTTAGATCATACGCATTGGCAATTTCTTGCCTTGTTTCGGGAATCGAGGAAACGCGTAACGAAAAACATCTAAGTATCCTCCCTAAGCGATTATGAAGGAATTGTTTCATTAGAACATGTAAATTACTTAGCGGAGGTTGGAGAACAAAGCGTTACTAATGGAGGACCTTACCCGAATAATCGAATTATATTCAAAGCTATTCCAGTAAACACACAAGGAAGACGTAAAGATAAAGTTTCTGCAAAACAGACCTGCTTTGATGCTTAAAGCTAGAAAAAGATCATTTTCGCTTCCTGGACCACTAGGTAAAAACATCACCCCTACTTTTAAAAAGATGTATGCAGCAGTATGCTCATCGCCTCTCAATTTTTGCCACTTCCTCACTACGCAGCTCCATATTTCACCGATGGAACTTTTAGATTCCCCGTTTACATTATCCGAAGTACAGAACATAATTCAAAAAAAAACTATATCTGGAACAGCTCCAGGGGACGACCGAGTACATATAGAATTCTATAAAAACAGTTCAACTGAATTCATGTCCGTTTTGAAGACGAGTACAGTAGAATATTTGAGACAGCAAGTGTTCCAAGAAGCTTCAAAGGGGAAATAATTTTTCGGCTACATAAAAAACGCACGCAGTGCAGCTTGTTACTTTTTATTTTATTTATTTTTTACCATTTTGCACTCCCAACTATATGCTTCATTTAGAAACAGCAGTACCACAATTGATCGTAGAAACCATTAAGCTCCACTTTGAGTATGTCATGAAAGTGTTGGAGATAGAAGAAGGAAGGGTCCTTCAGCAAGAAGGTACCTACTGAAAAGAATTATAGCCACAAGAGGGAACGTGGTTAAAAACTGATAGGAGTGGGGACTGGTCTAGTCAAAACGTTCCCATTTCACTGCACTTAAGAAGTATATCAGTCTAGACTGGAGTGTCGTGGGGTGCGCATCACAGTAAACTAAATAACACTGAACTACCTAATTTGCAAAATGAAGTGCTCTTTTTGTTCTGAAAAAATAGAAAGAAGTTGTACCACCAAAATATCTTGTAGTGATTGCTCAAAGTTTTTTCATACATCTTGTGTAAATCTCACTGTTGAAGATGCAGAGTTTATAAAATCATATGGAAAACCATTTCGATGCGACAAATGTGGTGCGCTTAGGCGCAGGTCTTTGCGCATGGCCGAACCTACGCTTGACAACAACAACAAGCAGTGTGGAGCAATAAAGAGGAGTGCACCATCTTCTTTTAGTGCGAACCCACTTCCCAAAGCAAATGCCGGTGGGCATTCAACAGCAGCTGAATCGGACATGCAAAAAGATGAGACGACCGAAACTGAATTCACTCTCCAAATGATTTATTTAAAGCTTTCCCAGCTGGAGGAAACTAACAACCGTTTCCTAACAACAATCAATGAGCTGCGGACAGAAAATGCTGAGCTAAAGGCGAAGTAGATTCACTGGAGAGCAGACTCAATTGGCAACAACAACAACACCTCAGCAACTGCATCGAAATTGTTGGAGTACCGAATGTCAATGACAAGAATGCAATCGACAAAGCTAAGCAAATTTTTCACAATGCTTTATCAATTGATGTCGCCGATGATAGAATTGTTAGTTGTTATGTGAAGAAGTCACGAAGCAAAGAAGAAAAAAATGGCTCTCCGAATAATTCGATCATCTGTGTCAGATTCTCAGACCATTCAATCAAGCAAAGCGTAATGAGCGAGAAGACGAAAAAAAAGAACCTCAACGCTAATGTGATTGGTATCAGCGACAGCGGCTAAAACAGAAACAGCGACCACAGAAACAGCAGCAGCAGCAAGGGAACCAGCATATACATAAATGATGCACTTACTAAATACACGCAGGCTCTCTTCATGCAGACCAAAGATGTAAGAAAGCGAAAGAATTATAAATATGTATGGTTCAAAGCCAATCAAATACTTGTTAGGAAAATGGAGGGTGGAAGGGTCATCTCTGTTAGGTCATTTAAAGATCTTGCACTTATTTAGTGCTTACATTTTGTTATTTTTTTCACTAAATGAATATTGATAATGATGATATAGATGATGACTTTTCCATCCTCGATCTAAATAGCACAAACTCTGATAATGTTTTTACAAATAGCTCATACTGTAATAATAAGATTTTTGTTGTCCATCAGAATGTTAGAAGTTTGAGAGAAAACTTTGCGTCCGTTGCTACACACATTGATTCCTTTTTAAGCATTCCAGATATTATCTTTGTGTCTGAAATTTGGATATACGATTTTGAAAAAAATGATTACTATTTGCCTGGTTTTAATTTCTTCGCGAACACAAATGAGAATTACGCTGCAGGTGGTGTTGGATGTTTTGTTAAAGAAAATATTATAGTTAATGAAGCGATAAGTGTGGATTTTGTTACTGCTGACGTTCAAAAGGTTTCTATTGAAATTGATCATAGAGTATATGTGTTTTTATGTGTATATAGACTACATCTGTATAATGTTTTGGCGTATATTGAAGAATTTTCCTGTCTGTTAGGTAGCTTAAAAGATAGCAATTTAATTATCTTAGGGGATTTCAATCTTAACATACTGGATTGCAGTGATACCGTTTCTAATTACCTGGCCCTTCTGGCATCACATGGCTTGGCTTGTTACATTAATGAACCTACTAGGATTGCTTCGGGAAGATGTTTGGACCATATCTATGGGCGTTTTTCCAACTTATCATTGAGCTCATGCGAAAAGTGCATATTAGACTTCAAAATCACAGATCACTCAATGACAGGTTTGTTTGTGAACTTACCCAACAAAAAAAAGGATGGGAATGAAGTCCTCAAAAAATGCAATAAAAATTGATTTTGTAAAACTCAAGAACAACCTTCTCTATGAGTTTTGGGACGATGCCTATTTGGAAAGCAATGCTTCTGTATGTTGCACTTTATTTGTAGATTCCTTCCGTAAGCACATAAGTGACTGTACCTATTCAGTGCCTCTGAACAAATCGACGAATAGACTAAAACCTTGGATTACAAGACAACTAATATATAAAGTTAAGATTAAGCACAAGCTTAGAATCAAATGCTGTAAGCATCCCAACAATCTTAGGTTGAGAAAAAGTTATAAAAAATTGTGCTCTCAACTAAAAAAACAAATTCCAATTTGCCGCGACAATTACTTTCGTAATAAATTTATTTTAGCAAAGGGAAATGTGAAAAGCGAATGGAAGGTAGTCAATAATATTTTGAACAAGTCCTCGCGTTCTAAGAAACCTAGTGTAATTCGCATTAATAACTGTGAAGTTTCTGATGAAGTTTCCATTGCCAACGCTTTTAACTTTTACTATTCTTCAATAGCAAGGAGTGTACTAACACAAGAATCTCAATTGAGCTGCACTGTGTATTCGAATTCTTGTTACTTCAATGAACCTTTGCAAACTAATAGTTTTGCTTTCGAACCTATAACTTGTCTTGAAGTCTTAAAAGCTATTGGTTCTTTAAAAAAATCAAACGCGTGCGGTTTCGATGGCATTTCAAATGTAACTGTAAAGCGTATAGCTTGCTTCGTAGTCAGTACCTCGGCAGTTATATTTAACCGTAGTATATCTCAATACGTTTTCCCAGAGGACCTTAAATGTGCGGACGGGATTCCACTGTTTAAGAAAGGTTCAGTAGACGATGTGAGCAATTATAGACCTATTTCAGTTCTACCTGTTTTTATACCCTATTCTAGGGGTATATTAATTTTGACGCATAGTTTGTAACATACCTTAATATTGCCCGTAGACCCCTAAAAGTTACTATATTTATGATCAGCATCGATAGTAATGTCGATCTAGCCATGTCCGTCCGTCCGTCCATCCGTCCGTCCGTCGGCAAAAATTAGGCCTTTAAACTGGACCTAGAGAGCTGAAATTTTAACCATATACTCTCTAGGGTCCCGAAATAATCATGTTTACGAATTTTTGAAATCCGCCCACAGACACGCCCACAAACTCAAAAAAACAAAATTTTGGAAAAAATCGAATTTTGAGCTAGGAAGCTGAAATTTTTTATATATGATCTATGACTCCTAAAACTGCTCGGGATATAAAATTTTCAAAATCCGCCCACTGCCACGCCCACAAAAAAATAAAACAATTTTATTGAAAAACCAAAATTTGAGCTAGGGAGCTGAAATTTTTAATATATACTCTCTAGGGGCCCTTTAAGCTCATGTATAAATATTTTCAAAATCCGCCCACTGACACGCCCACAAATAAATAAAACAATTTTTTTGAAAATCCAAAGTTTGAGCTAGGGAGCTGAAATTTATAATATATACTCTCTAGGGGCCCTTTAAGCTCATGTATAAATATTTTCAAAATCCGCCCACTGACACGCCCACAAATAAATAAAACAATTTTTTTGAAAATCCAAAGTTTGAGCTAGGGAGCTGAAATTTATAATATATACTCTCTAGGGGGCCTTTATGCTCATGTGTTAATTTTTTTTTAAATCCGCCTACTGACACGCCCACAATTAAATAAAACAATTTTATTGAAACACCCAAGTTTGAGCTAGGGAGCGTTTTTTTTGATAAAATCCTTTAAATGTTATATAACAAAATATGTAGAGCGTTCTTAACAATTTAACCATACTTAGACTTTTGTCACGCCCACTTATGAGGGATAGGAATAAGAATAGGGTATCCAACAGTTCGCCCAAGCGGACTGTAGCCCGTCCCTATGTTTAGTAAAGTCTTTGAAAAAATTGTGAAGGATAGGATAGTATCATTTTTAAACAGGACTAGGTTTTTCAGTCCTGTGCAATTTGGTTTTCAAAAGGGAAAATCCACTGAAGATGCTCTTCTACGCTTCTGTTCTAGCGTTTTTTCTAACCTTGATGGCAAAAAGTTCACTGCAGGTTTATTTGTTGACATCACGAAAGCGTTTGATATGGTTGACCACATTACCTTGTTGAGGAAACTGGAAAAAGCTGGATTTCGTGGCTTCATTCTTGATTGGTTTAGGTCTTACCTTTCTAATAGATCACAAAGGGTAAAGATTGGCGCAAGCAGGAGCGAAATTTAATTTTTCAATCTGGGAGTACCTCAAGGCTCTGTGTTGGGACCCATATTATTTTTAATTTATATCAATTCACTGTTTAATTTATGTTTTAGAGGATCAGTTACAGCTTTTGCAGACGATGTAGGCTTTTCTTATGGCTCTGACAGTGCCCTGAATTTGATATCTGATACCAACTGGGATTTGCATTTATTAAGGATCTGGTTCGCTGATCACAGCTTACTCATAAGCTCTAAAACCAAAATTATGTTTTTTAGTTTATCTATGAACAGCTCAGTTGAAGCGGATGTAGATGTTCACTTTCACGCACCGGAGTGTCAAAGATATAAACTACCAGGCTCCACATGTCCTTCCGGTTTTCCTACCACTACTTTTTGCAGCACTGTGAGTTGCAGCGAAAAGTGTTTTTTAATTGAAAAAGTTAATGAGTTTAAGTACTTGGGCCTCACTTTTGATGCTAGGATGAGCTTTGCAAATCATACAGAGTCTTTAAGGAAATATTTTCGTTATACCCTCAGACATTTCTATCACCTACAGAATATCTGTTCTCAAAAATTATTGTTAACTATTTATTATGGTATTTTTCATTCCAAACTTCAATATGGAATTGCGTGCTGGGGGGGTTCTTATATGAATAAAATTCAACCCCTACTAATTTTACAGAAAAACATATTGAGGAAAATATGCCGGAAACATTGTCGGCATCCCTGTTATCCTTTATTTCGTGATATGAGAATTCTTCCAGTTCGTCATTTGTATTGTTTCAAAGTATTAAAAACGTTTTTCATGAGATCGAATGTTGTATCTATACCCGCTTCTCGTACTACTGCTTTTCGTAATTCTTATTTGGTTTCATCTTACCGCCTATTTAACAAGCTGCCGCAAGCAATAAGATCATTGACCTCTTCTGTAAAGTTTGTTAAATCCGTAAGAGCTTGGCTTTTTGATTTTGACTATGATAGCTTAGAATCCATTTTTTCTGACATTCTGGTGTAACTAAAGTTTCCTTGTATCTTTTTTTCAATTTTGCTAATTAATATTTGTATTTCTTTTGTCTTTTCTTTGTGATTATGCATATTTATTATGTATTTACTTTTGTTAAAGGGTCACCCCACCCATAATAAAAATATCTTGTTGTAATGCACATTGAAGTGGCATTTGACACTATTTTTTAATACTTAAGTATAAAAAATAAAAAATGTCATTTAAGTTATTTCTTAAATCTATACTTAAACCTACTTATATGTAAGCAATGAAATAATGTTATGAATTTGTATGTGCATGGATTTATGGGAAATAAATTTTGTATCTATCTATCTATATATCTATATAAAATAGAAGCCCATCTTCACAATATAGAGCGATTTATAGCCAACTTAATGTTGAGCTTTTAGAGCGTACGTACTTACAAAAACGATTCCCGCTTAACATGATTACATTCCGCATAGACCAGACCTGCCAATTTTATGCGATCTTTGCAACCCCAAGGAGAGGAAGGATGCATTTAATTTCATTTAACGGAGTTTTGTTTGAGGAACTTTGGTTTGGATATGCTGGACAACAGCAACGCTGAGTTACAGACAACGTATCATTGAAGGAGGCTTTTAAAATAAAATTTAATATTTGCGTTGAAAATTAAGTTTAGAAATTGTCTGGTAGACGGCATTTAGCCAAACCATATAAGAATTAAAATAATTAATTGTAAATTTAAATTAAAAGCTATGTTTCAAATAACCTTCTACTAAAACTAACTAACTATTCATCGGTGCCTGCCAAACGGGTTGGCCTACAGCGATGAATATATACTATACATGCCTAGATTCTAATTTCAATTACGTAAGAAATACAAATTTGAAATTTATTTTATATACATGTACCATAATTACTAAAATAAACCTTAATTTAATTGTAGTTAATTTTAAGTTGGCGGGCTAACTTTTTGGATTTATTTGAAATTGAATGGATTTCAATGTAGTGTTATACTCTTGTAATAAGAATAATATGCGATCTAATCTTATGGGAGTGTTATGAGCGCCTTTTCCAAGTTGCTAGAGCTAAGCTCTGAGATATCGTTACAGTCAAACCGCCAACACACTGGACTTGTTTCTTACCTCTCAACTTGATAAATACGCTATAAACGTATTATCGCTCTAAGTTCGTCTGACCATTGTATCATATCAGCAAATTTCTCGTACTTCAACCACATAGTTAAGGAACAAACTGGGAAACTAAACGGTTTCTTTAAGAGTTTTAACTGGTCGCTGTGCTTCTTCGAAAGCGACATGGATGCTGCTGCTAATATTGTCGCAAACATAATTCACCTAGGCACGTGCATTCCCTAACAGGATAAAAAGTATCGGACCCAATGTAAACGCGTTGGTGACTCGAGTTGCAAAGAGACTATCAGGTTAAAAAAGGTAAGCTTTCGGTCATTTAAGTCCAACCAAAGAGCCAGAAATGTCCATATTAGTAGTAATGCACAACCGTCCCTTCTTCGCAAGGTCATGCAAACGCTGATAAACCATCAGCTCATGAAGTATCTCTAATCCCGAAAACTTCTCATATCTCAGCTTCTCAACGCTGAAACCGAACATTTCACCTTCATTTCACCTCATATTCAATGTCGCGAAAAACGCTGCGAAATTTCCAAGCATCCTTAAGCGGTGGAATATTTTACCTTATCTGATCTGGATACAATTTAAAAAAGCCTTTATTCTCCCCAGCCTTTATTCTCCAAACGCGAGTATAACGCTCAAATCTGGGCCCAATCACTACTACTCAACAGAATACAAAAACGTGCGATAAAACTTATTGGCGATCTGTCAAATGACCAAAAGATCAGCGCTGTCGAGGTTGTATATTAGACTACGTGACCACAATGACCGTTTTGGTCATATTTGTCCTGCTGGTCATTTAAAGTACATATTTGTTATTTTATTTGCAGAGTGAGTACCTAGGTATCATTTTATTAACTTCCCGGTGGAAGTTCTTGTAATGGGGCCGATTTTATGAATCGCAGATTTTGACATATCTCCACGTTTCAAGGTCACCAGAATCCAAATCCAAAGTTTTTATAGAGATGTCTGTGTGTGTGTATGTACGTATGTGCGTATGTACATAAGGGCGTTCGGAATTATCTTTCGCCACGATTATCTCGAGAACCAAAATCTATTTTCATTTCTCGGCTAAAACCAAACACTTCTTCAGACGATGTCTTGAACCACTTGGTCTCGAGAAACTTGATTCCAAAAAATGACTCAATTAAATGCACCAAAATCAGCAAGGCTGATGGGTTTGTTGCGTCATTCAAAATTGTTGCCCCTTCAGAATATTTCGAAATACTGTGCAACAACACTGCATGGCCTCAAAATACGTTAGTTAAAGAATTTATACCCCGTCCGACTAAAAATCGTAGGAAAGTCTGTCCGTCCGTGTTAAAAAACCCAATAGGCTGTCCCTCTACTACCAAAATGTAAGGGGACTCCGCACAAAAACCGCTGAAATATATTTAAACTCCCAAGCCCTCTCTCATGATATCTTCTCCTTGACGGAAACATGGCTTAATGCCGGAATTTTAGACACGGAACTCTTCAATCATGAGTTCTCCGTATTCAGAAACGATCGTCATCAAAATGACCTGAAAGCGCTTGGAGGAGGTGTCCTGATTGCTGTTCGTTCCAACCTTGAGTCACGAAAGATTGACTTTCCATTTCCACTAACCGTCGAAATTATCTGTGTAAAAATTACACTTAAGAACAAACATTTATATGTTGTTAATGCGTACATTCCATCGTCTCGTCTATGTTCTTTGTATTCGGAACTTTCTATGGCACTAGACCATATTTTTGACATATCTTGTTGTGACAGCACTGTTTTACTTATAGGCGACTTTAATCTGCCACATATTGGATGGGTACCTTCTGAGGATGATTCTCATCTTATTCCATCCTTTGACTCTGCCCAACAAGAGCTCGCTTTATTAGACAACATTTTGTCTCTTGACTTACAGCAAACAAGCTGTATAAAAAATTTCAAAAATCGAACTCTCGATCTTGTTTTCTCTTCTGACTCTGTTAGTACTGTTGTTCTGGAATCCCACTTCAGTATAACTAACATAGATGACAATCATCCACCCTTGGATGTATTTATTGACCTGGGCGCACATCTGTACGAAAACAGTAATTCGTATGACCGTTCGCAATCTTTTGACTTTCGGAAAGAAAATTTTCAAAGGCTTTCTGATGAAATTAATACGAGTAGCCTTAATTTTAATCTTACTGCGTTATCTAATATTGAAGATGCAGTCGGTGCTTTTTATTCTTTGTTGGATAACTGCATGAAAAAAGTGATTCCTGTCAAATCCTCTAGGAATATGAAAACGTCCCATCCCTGGTATACTAAAGAGCTCAAATCGATACGAAACAGACGTAATAGGGCTTGGAAGAACTATTTAAAAAGTCTCTACCATTCAGATCTTGAACTCTATCTCACATTATTCAATGAGTTCAAATCTTTATCCTGCAACTTATATATTGACTATATAAGTAAAATGGAATGCTCTCTAAAATTGGACCCCAAACTTTTTTGGGGATTTGTTAATTCTAAGAAAAAAACCGATGGTTATCCAGCGAAACTTACTTACAATAGCTCTACAACTGCTGATTCGCTAGATGCAAGCAATATGTTTGCAGATTATTTCAGTAAGTCGTTTAGGGTGACCCCTCTTCACATTGATGAGCAATATTTTAGCTATCTAACTAGCTGTTCCCAAATAAGTTTTAGTAGCTTCTCATTTGACTTGGAAACAATTTTAAAATTTATTTCTTCTCTGAAGAATGATTATTCATCAGGTCCTGATGGCATTGCACCGATCGTTCTTAAAAAATGTAGTCATGCAATTGCTCCATATCTTAAATATCTGTTTGAATTGTCCATTAGTACTGGTAAATTCCCTTATGTATGGAAAAGTGCTTTTATCACACCTGTATTTAAAAAAGGCGAACGTGGTGATATCACTAATTATAGGCCTATTTCAAAGCTTTCGTGTATCCCTAAGCTTTTTGAACAAATTGTTTGCGAAAAGTTAATATTTCTTTGTCGCAATTTAATTTGTATTGAACAGCATGGATTTGTAAGAAACAGATCCACTGTCACTAATCTGTTAAGTTTCTTGCATGATTGTTCTAATGCCTTAGAGAATAAGGACGAAATGGATTGCATATACACTGACTTCTCTAAAGCTTTCGACCAGCTGTCCCATGAAATAATCGAGTTTAAGCTCAGGGCTTTTGGGTTCCCACGAAGTTTCATAAAATGGGTTAATTCATACCTTAGATCAAGGGTTTATCAAGTCAAATTTAGAGGATCGCTATCTGTATCTTTTACAGCTGAGTCTGGAGTTCCCCAAGGTAGTCACCTCGGACCAATTCTATTTATACTAGCCATTAATGATGTTAAAGCATGTATAAATCACAGTAATATCCTGATCTACGCTGATGATATGAAAATATTTAAATCTATCACTAGTCAGCAAGATAGAATTTTTCTTCAATCTGACATTAATAGCTTCGCCAATTGGTGTGATAAAAACGGTTTATCCCTGAACCCTACTAAATGTCAACATATGACATTCTCTAGAAAGAATATACCTTCCACCTTTCAATATTCTTTGTCTCAACATATTCTTTGTAATGTTGATAATTTTAAGGATCTTGGGGTTTATTTCGATCCCAAACTGGTTTTTGCCAAGCATATCAATTTTATTGTTAATAAATCTAATTCTATGCTGGGCTTCGTAAAAAGGTGGGCGAAAGAATTTAATGACCCATACGTTACTATGTCATTGTACAATTGTTTTGTCCGTCCGATTCTAGAGTATGCTTCACAAGTTTGGACGCCGTTCTACAACATTCATTCAAATCGAATAGAGGCCATTCAACGTAAATTTATTCGATTTGCACTTAGAGGACTTCCATGGGATGATCCTTTTAACCTTCCTCCTTACAGTCAGCGTATTAAGCTTCTTCAAATGTTACCCCTTTCTCAACGAAGGCTTAATAGCGATATCATTTTTTTGTCATTTGTCTATTGGCTTTAATTTTCGTGGTGGTGCCCATAATTTGCGCAGTGCTGAACTATTGTTTAGCCCCCATCATAGAACGAATTATGGGAAGCATGAGCCTATTAGTCGCATGAGTAGAATCTATAATCTAAATGATCATGTGATTGACTTGCATGTTAGTAAAATTAAGCTAAAAAATATTTTGCGTAATAATGCTTTAATGTCTTAAATTGTTTGCATTATTTTGTGTCTGTGTTAGTATTTTGTAGGTACATAATTATTGTATTTTTAATTGTTTTGTCCTTACTAACACCTGCACTAAATGATGAGCCTGTGAGAGCACTTTTTGTGCCGGCAATTTCTGCTCGTGATAGTTGCTTGCTTTAAGCACTCCACGACACAGAGCTGATAGTGTAGAAAAAAAAAAAAAAAAACCAAAGATGATATTGACATGGGACGTAATTCGAAGCGTAATTACGTAACTCAGAGCTGATAAAGTTTCCAGCGAAATCGGTCCAGCTGTTTTTTGTTAGTAAATAAATAACTAAAATAATTTGCCTTTATTTGTACTATTTATTGTCATTATTGTCATTGAGCAAATCATTACGCCCACTGAGGATTAGAAGAAAAGGACAGATGCCGATGCAAGTTGGTTTTGAATGTTTGTACGCTATAATGTGAAGGAAAAATAGAGCGTAGAAGAGTATTCCATATTCGTGTTGTACGGCTGAGAAAACATTCTTTGAACTTCACTGTTCGTCCAAATACAGGCTTGAGGGTTAACTGATGCTCATTCCTTGCATGGCGGGTATTGCGGTTGAAACTTGAACTTGATTGTTCAATGGAACTTTCACTCATTGAATGCTTTTCCATCAGTGACTTTCAAATATTTTTTCTTCAATGTATCCATTCTTTTCCCCCATTATACGTGGCACATGGGTTTTCACATTTGCTCAGCGTAATTCATTTTTTGCTCCTCTACGAGTAGATCCAATATTTTCAACTTTGGGTCCTTGTTGAGATGCTTTTCGACCGAGAAGCTCCTTGATAAGATTTCGATCGTTGACCAAGAGATCATTCTTAAATGATGATTTCAATAGAGAACTGACAATAAATTATTTGCAACCGGAAAGCTAATTGAACTGAATTTAACTCACCTGCAACCGAGTATTGTTATCGGTGACTAGGTTCTCTGTACAGTTGAAAATCACCTCAATGATTTTTTCTTCCACATCGTTTGATTTTCAAGTTGCAGAAATTAATTTCTTTAGATTTTCGCGACCAATTTTATCGAGCAAGTGGTCGAGATAAAGCATCTCACTCAAGGAGAGGAGAATGCATTGCGATTCCATTTTAATAGTCCACGACAACCTTTTGAGTTTCACAAAACCTGAAAATAGGGAAAGAATATTTCACAATAGGATCGGCTAGCAAGCTTGTAATGAGGATTGCTGAAATGCAAATATTATTTGCTTTCTTTTGATGAAATAAATAAATAAATAATGCACACAAATATAACAGCAACACGAAATACCAATTATTAAACACTGAACAAATATATAAATACATTCAACAATAATAACCGTCTTCGTTTGCACGAGTATATAGGATTGGCACAAAAGAACGACCATCGCCGCCTAAGAATTCATAAAAAAAAACTTGGCAGCATAGATGTACCTATGATGTTTAGTGACACATTAGCTGTAAGTTGTATTTAAGAAATTTGTATTGAAAATCTTAATTCTAAAATATTAACTTGCGCCAATTGAAATTTATGCCAAATATATTCTTAAATTATAAAAAACAATTTCACATTAACAGATTTGTTGATACAGATTAGAGAAAAGGCGTGCACGATCTACTAAAATAAAATAAAATTTCGCAGTCTTACAAGGCCTGTTGCCCCAGATCGTGTATAAAATAAATAAATGTCAGGCATTAACGGCGGCCCATACAGGGCCTAAAACCTAGCATCTCCAACCAGGGAAGGGACTTACAATTTTAAGCCCAATCCTAACGACAAATTTAAGAATATTCTCATGACAATGACAAACTCTTGGATGTTTGTTAGACTTTTGCAAGAGGTGAGGCAGTGGACAAAATGTAAAGATGTTACTTGACTCCGGCGTAATCGGAGGCTGATACCTTGAGATCAGTAGTCCAGTACACTAACCTCTGCGCCCACAGATCGTGAATACCCCTTTTATTTGTAATGCAAAAGACCAAGACAAATTTCAGCAAAGAGAGAGAGAGCGCGAAAATACATCAAACCACAGCAAGAAGCTTAATTTCACAAAAGTTATCCCGTTGCCTAAATAATAAGCAAGGTTGTTTAAGCAAATGAGATACTCTGGATGATTTGTTTGATAATCTACAAAATGAATGAAAGTAACTAAGTACAAAATTTTAAATAGTTTAATCAAATAATTTAAATAAGAGTGATGAATAACTACTGTAAAATTATAATAGTTATTGGATGTGGAATGAAGTAACGCACTTGCGTTAAAAAATTTCATTTTTGGTGCGAGTGAATACCACTCGTACCAGATCATCCTCTCCTGACTTTCCTTCGTAAGAGTGCCCATTTCGATGGTGGCATATTCGGCTCCCTAATCATAACAGGTCAATAAATATAAAATTCTTGTTCTTCTTTTTCCATTTGGTCAGGGTACCATCGACGCCAAAACCCTTGCAGGATATTTTGTATGAGTTTCTTTCTTTCAAGTCTATTTAATTGGATTTCCAGACCACTGGGCTCCAGTATCGCTGATTATTGCCTGCCTATAAGCAAATGAGAGGGTGTTAAAGGGTTCAAATCAGAATCCAAAATAAAACAAATGGGGCCTGGAATTTAATAATCTTTTAATTTGAGAAAGCAAAGGCAACATCTTCTCAAAGGTAAAGACTTTGTTCCCATACCACTAGTCGGAGATGCTGTTTCACACATTTTACACCCACTTCCCAAAGGCTCCCAAAATGAGAGGAATAAACTACGATTTAATCCTTTCAGCTGCCAGGTTCTGTAAAATCGAAGGTTACGTTACTCGGACCGCACTAACGCATACCATCCGGACAAGGTTCTCGCAGATCCATGGAAATTGGTACCGTTTCCGAGTAGAAATGCAGCGTCATTTTCTCCTTCTAAAAGTCGCCTCAACGCTGTTAAGAAGGCATCCGTACAGAGGTCACTGACGACTTTAAGGTGCCGCGCATTTGTTGCCACGCACTCAAACAAGGCGAAGTACCCTTTGACGAACTTGATACTTTTTTCTTTGATTAGAAGGAGAGTGATTGGCTCAGCTAAGTAGCAGCCGGTTTGAGCGAGTGCATAAGATGGTGAAAGTCTCGAAGAGCTAAAGTTTCCCAAATCTAGGGATGACGTGGCTTTACGTTGGCGAAAATAATACATGCATTTGTGAATTACTTTTCTTATTAGGTGTCTGCTTCCGAGAATACGAAACTCCTTACGCACCAGGTAAAAAAGTTCCGATACAACTGCGCGGAGAAATCTCAGGTGAGCTCCCGAAGAATCAACTGAGCGACTGGATGGCATTTTTGCGAGATTATAGGGTGTTTTTGAATGAAAATCAACGGCTTTTAAAATTATTGCCCCAACACAAAGCAACCCAACCTCATCCAGAAACGGTGACAAAAATGAGAGTGTAGACCCATTAGAGATATGCCTTTCAATTTTCAGGGCTTCTATCTCTTCTCTGAACTCCTTTTGAGCAAATAAATAGCATTTCTGGTTTGCATAAAGCAACTCTGAGGAGCGCGAGAAACCTTAAACAACCTTTTCGCTAAGTAATTTACCATTCCTACCGGGCCGAACAAAGACAGCTACAATTCAATGACAATGGCTCGGTACCAAGAAGAGACTAGTTTTCCTAGTTGGTCTATAAGTCTTTCTTGTGCACATAATACATTGAAAACAACAGTTTCCTTTCTACCTTCAGGCACCTCTTCCTGTTCCATTCTTTCTTCAGAAATCGGCAAAGAATCAAAGTTCATCGAAAGCCAATCAGGTACTTCCACCAAATTCCCACCTTAAACAATTTCCTGTGCCCTCTCGATTCACAATCCGCTCATTTTCCTCAAAGCGAACATAGTTCCATAAGGCGCGTGGAAGAACATCATGAACTTCTGAGGTACGTTTTGCGGGGAGTTCCATTGACGAGGAGGAGAGCACAACCAAGCTAAGACGATTTGCAAGTCACAAAAAACAATGGTATAATCAATCAATTTTACCAGACGACTTAAAAGTTGAACCCCACAAGGTTCCCGTTCCAGATGTAGAATAGTTAACTGCTTAACAGCGCGACCCGCGTTTTGGCGGCAACAAGTTGAACCGCAATCTCCCCACAGATGCGTCTCAAAATCCTATTATATTGAAGCATTTCGAGGTTTAAGGTTACCTTTCTCAAAACGTCCACTTATTCAAAGTAGAGTAAATCAATTCGGTAGAAAATCTATTTGTCAGATTCTGTTGGCAAGGGATCAACCCACCCGATTTTCTTTTCATGCATCCATAACTCATGGCTGACAACGGCGATTCCTTCTCTAATGAAATTTTGAAAGTAAAAATGTCACTGTAAGGATTCCAAACCAGTCCAAAAACCTTTGTCCAATTTTCAGCGTCTAAATGGTAACTTAAGGACATATTTAATATGAGGTAACACCAGCGTCTATTTAAGAAATACCAGAAATAGCAACACGAGCCTGACGATAACGAAGACTTAATCCTTTCATCAAGCTTTCTATCACAAAAGAAGCTGTGTCGAGCAACATGGGGACAAAGCTGGGGTTTCCCAAACGTATCCAAGACTTGAACGACAACTGTGTGCAAGACACCAGATGAGCGAATTCCATGCTGTTAGTATTAATCGAAGAAGCATTAGATGTCGATATTCAGATTGCTAGTTTCACTATCCGACCCATCCAAATGAACTTAGAAGTGATGCCGAATACGAAAACGACTGCATCGAATTTTCGAATAACATCTCGGAGACGAATGATCCCTGTCATTACTGTGACCAGAAGTAATGGATAAGGCTATAAATAGAGGGTACTGTGGAATAACATTGTTTTCCTTACACATGTGGCACCTGAGATTGGAGACAGCAAAGCTTCTTATATTTTTCGAAGTACTACCGCACCGGGACCCGAACGCAAATTAAGGTTGAATTATCTTCAATCAATGAATTAAATGAGAAATCTTAACAACAAACAGCCGAATTAATAATAGAAAAACATAGGGACGGGCTACAGTCCGCTTGGGCGAACTGTTGGATACCCTATTCTTATTCCTATCCCTCAAAAGTGGGCGTGACAAAAGTTTAAGTATGGTTGAATTGTTAAGAACGCTCTACATATTTTGTTATATAATATTTAAAGGATTTTATCGAAAAAAACGAAGCTTTTGTAAAAAAAAGCTACCTAGCTCAAACTTTGGTTTTTCAATAAAAATGTTTTATTTAATTGTGGGCGTGTCAGTAGGCGGATTTAAACAAATTTACGCATGAGCATAAAGGGCCCCTAGTGTCGTCGACTTCGAAGATTACCGGGATTACTGTCCTTTACCAACCTTTAGTGCAACACCAGGCGCTACCATCGCAAATATAAACTGTCCTTATTAGATCCACCACCAGAGGAACACCTCAAAGAAACAAATTAGAAGCGATGTTTTGATTGGTGGATTGTGAACAACGAGACTAGATGGTTAAGCAACAGTGAAAAACGCGGCAGTCAAGAAAAAACCATTGAAATGAAAAGAATAGGCGGCAAAGACATCAAGAAAATACAAATTTAAAACAAACCAAATCGAGAACAAAATTACAGTAAACGTTGACATTAAATAAAAGTATAATAATTTTAACACTGGCTAGTCTTTTATTACAATTTTATTCAACAAAAGTTTTCGAGATTACAAAGTTTTTAAATTTTTCGATGTTCTTTGCCGCCATTGTCTGCCCACGAATAAGATAAGTTGATTTCAACTAAAATTAAATTTCCGCATGGATATTTTTTGACTCAAATACATATTTGCCGCCGCCAGAGAAGTCCTTTTGCCATTACACGCCGCCTATGAATTTCAAAATTGCTTTCACGCTGCCGCCGAAATTCTTCTAACACATTGTGCCACCGCCGGAGAAGTGTGTTATATTTGTGACTGCGTATCGCACATAAGGGTCAAACATTGTCTTCACGCTGCCGCGGATTTCTTCTAACGCCAATTTGCCAGAGCCAAAAAGACAATTCAACCCACAATTCTGCCGTTAATCAACTTTGGACTGCATATACGTATACCATACACTTTGCTGTTGGTCAAACATATACGTCATCAAAGGCATTTTGTCTAGCATTGAGTGCTTGAAGTCTTGTAACATTGTCTCTGTAAGTAAAACAATAAATTATAAATAAAAGGTTGCTGCCCCGTTTTCAATTGCAGAGTATGTATTGCTCAATCTCAGCCTGCCCGTGTGATAATTCGGTTGCTTTACGAACGTAGCATGAACACCACCCCACGCCGGAGTCAACGAACCACGAAAGGAAAATTACCAGGCCGATTTCAGGAAAATTCAGCTGACTCTGAGACATATAGCACCGACTCCGAAGATTGCGATCACCATAACATCACAATAATGGATGCAACCTTACCGATGACAACAGAAAATCCACCACTATCGGAACTCATCACTTCCTTGATGACTCAAATGGCTAGCCTCACACAATCAGTTACGGAGTTACGAAAGGAAACCGGCGCTAACCAAGTGGAGACGCAACGACTTCGAACTTCGAACAGCCATTGAACAGGAGAAAAACGATCAACTAACTCAAGGTGGAAGCAACCAGTTCCTGGTGAATTCGCCACAGCCAAATGATCGTCAAAGTATAACTGGACCCGAATCAAATCTAGTAAGGCCCTTCAAGAAACTCTACGACCTGCCGCCATTTTCGGGCGAACCAGAAGAGTGGCCTTTATTCCTGGCAAGCTTCGAAGAAACTACGACAAACTTTCAGTATTCTGCAATGGACAATACAATTCGTCTGCGTAAGTGTCTGGAAGGCAAGGCTAAGGAGGCAGTGGCTCCATTGCTATACCACCCTAACAACGTGGATCAGGTCATCAAAAGATTGGCATTTCGTTTTGGTCGCCCAGATATCCTTGTTAAACATCAGCTCACCAAACTTCAACAATTTCCACCTATAAGCGATGCTCATATTGAGCGTATGATTCCGTTGTCTACAACAGTGGAAAATATAGTCGCCTTTTTAGAATCAGCCAAATGCCAACAACAACTGGCTAATCCGACACTTGTAGAGGACCTGGTAAGGAAACTCCCGCCGAGTAGAAGCTACGAGTGGGTTAAAGAAGCAGAAGCTATACAGCCGTATGCCACCATCAAACATTTTGCCAATTGGCTTAACAAGCAAGCAAGAATAGTGTCACTTTTGCCCCAGTCGAATAGTCAGACGGTAAACAAACAGCACGCTTACAATCCAAGGAGAATGCTTCACGTAAGCGAAAAGAAAGTTTCCGATGAGAGGATCAACAAAGTGGCCTGTATTATCTGCGGAGCAACACATCAGCTTAGCTCTTGTGACTCTTTTATTTCCTTGCCAGTGACCGAACGGTGGACTCTCGTGAAAACCAAGCACCTCTGTTTCTCATGCTTGAGAACAGGACATGGAACTGTCCATTGCCGCACCCGAAAACGATGTAAGACAAGTGGATGTTACCGGAGTCATCACCAACTGCTACATGAAGCAGACAGAGAAGTAGCTGAACCGTCCAACCACAGACTTCATAGTTGCCGAACGTCCCACCGTGACAACCTTTTTCGAATTCTTCCAGTAATATTATCGGGGCCCCGCGGAGAAAATACTGTGTACGCCATGTTTGATGAGGGTTCATCAATTTCTATTTTGGAGGAATCAACAGCAGTAGAATTGGGTCTTAGAGGCCGATTACAAACCTTGACCTTGCAGTGGTTTGGCAACAAAGTGGTGTCGGAGCCGTCAAGAAGTGTAACCGTGGACATACGGGGAACTAAAAAAGGATCATCATTCTTTTCAATAAGGAACGTGAGGACTGTCAAAAACCTCAGCCTGCCAATCCAGTCATTTAACCCGAAAAGATTTGAACATTTATCCGGTATCCCAATTGAGAGTTATAAAAACGTCAAACCAATTATTGTCATTGGACTGGATAACTGCCACCTGGGTGCTCAAATCGCCGTCGCCGAGGGAAATCAAAGCGAAGTTATTGCTACACAGACCAAGCTAGGTTGGGTTGCCTATGGACCCCATGGTGCAACGCACAGCACCGAACGAATCGTTCTTCATATCAAAGAAGCAAATATTCTGGGAAAACTTGACAAACTAGTGGAGTCTTATTTCACAGTAGAAAATTTCGGAGTTAAGAAGACAGAAGTAGTAATGGAATCTGACGACGATGTGCGAGCAAGACAAATTTTAGAGGAGACAACCAAACGAATTGGAAAACGATTTGAGACAGGCTTGTTGTGGCGACAGGACCACGTTATTATGCCCGAGAGTTTACAAATGGCAACAAAGCGCCTATACAACATTGAAGCAAAAATGCGAAAAAACTCAGTGTTTGCCCAACGATATAAGCTCCAAATGTCCAACTACGTCAACATGGGTTACGCCAGACAGCTGTCACAGGACGAAGCCAAAGTTGTTACTAACCGTACTTTGTACCTGCCGCACTTCGGAATCATCAATCCACATAAGCTCGAAAAATTACGAGTCGTTTTTGACGCTGCAGCTGAAGTAAAAGGAGTTTCCCTAAACTCAATGTTATTGAAAGGCCCGGATCAAGCCAAGCCATTAATAGAAGTTTTGTTCAATTTCCGGGTAGTGGAGGTAGCAGTGGTTGCAGATATTGAAGCGATGTTTTCACCAATTCAGATACGTGAAGCCGATCAGAACTCTGCAAAGATACCTTTGGAGAATTGAAGAAGACCAGCCAATTCAAACGTTTGTGATGACTTCGATGATATTTGGTGCCATTTGTTCGCCTTGCTCAGCTGAAAGCGTCAAGAACAAAAATGCCATGGATTTTAAGAAGGTAGCTCCGGAAGCTGCTGAGGTTATTATAAACAAACACTATGTGGATGATTACGTTGCGAGTTTTAACGCCAAAACAGTGAGTAGGGAAGTAAAGGCAATTCATGCAGAGGGCGGCTTTAATCTTCGGAATTTTTTGAGCAACAACAACACAGTTCAATCAGAGCTAAATCGGTCTTCATATTGTAAAGGAGCCGTCAGTTTGGGAATTGCCAATGACGTTGAAAAGGTATTAGGTATGTACTGGAACGCAGCGGATGACACATTCCGTTTCCATCTCAAGTTTCGAAAAGTTCCTAATGATGTTTTGAGCTGCGCAAGGTTACCAACGAAGAGAGAAATGCTTGGAATTGTTATGGCTATCTTTGATCCATTTGGTTTCCTCGCAAATTTTCTTATATATAGCAAGATCATGTTGCAGAGTACCTGGAATGCCGGAATCGGATGGGACGATCCCCTGCCAGATGTTATTGGCAGCCAATGGAGACTGGTGGAACGAACTGAAGGAGGCAAGAAAATTTCAAGTAAGCCGCTGCTATTCGCCGAATTTGCTTTCAGCGGAGAAAATCGAGCTGCATATGTTTGCCGATGCTAGCGAAAGCGCCTTTGCTGCAGTGGGATATTTTCGGATACAATATAATGGAGAGTTTTGCGTTGCCTTCGCTTGTGAGAAAACCAGATGTTCGCCAAATAAGGTTCTCTCCATTCCTCGTCTGGAGCTACAAGCTGCAGTATTAGCTACACGACTGCAAAACACTATTCGAGCAATCATAATATTGTCATTTCAAGAGTGGTGTTTTGGAGTGACTCCAAAACAGTCATCTCGTAGATACGATCTTCACAACGACGATACAAGCCATTTGTCGCTCACCGAATATCCGAAATCCTAAAAGCCTCGCAGCCAGGCGATGCAGGCAGACGATGCCACACGTGCAGTAAACCCAATTAAATTTACATCTAACAGCCGTTGGATAATGGGTCCTGATTTTCTTCGCTATGCTGAAACCCAATGGCCAAATGGGTTCGAGGAGCCCGTTCCAGAAAATCATGTAGAAGAAGTTCATGGAAGAATGCTGCACATTAAAGAGGCGAGTACTGTTTTGATTGATATATCTAAATATTCCTCATTTTTAAAGGTCCGACGAGTCTTAGCCTGGGTTTTACGATTTACACACCTTGCACTTAGACGTGCCAAAATTAAAATTGCCATGAATTTACCAAAAAGGAAGCATCCAAGACCCAGTCACATTTCACTTAAACCGCTAACTGCAGAGGAAGTACAAACATCTGAACGAGTTTTATGCCGACAAGCCCAGCGAGAGGCTTTTGATCAAGAAATATCAAAAATTACATCTGGAAAGGTCATCTCAAAAACGAGCTCCATATTTCAACTCACGCCTTACGTGGACGAAGATGGACTTCTTAGAATTTATGGACGCATCGATGCCGCCTACTATCTACCTCTCGAGGCCAGACGTCCAGTTATTTTGCCTCAAAGACATTTACTTACACAGCTAATTGTGCGGCACTATCATCATGCCTATCACCACCAGAACGATGCTCTCACCATCAACGAAATTCGCCAACACTACTGGGTGCCACATATTCGTTCCGAGCTAAAACGCATTAAAAATAACTGCCAAAAATATATGCTCGCGCGCGTTAAGCCTGCCGTGCCACTCATGGGACAGCTACCAGTAGATCGGTTAACCCCATTCGTTCGCCCATTTTCCTATACGGGCATGAACTATTTCGGCCCCTTTATGGTCTCTATTGGTCGGAGGAGAGAGAAACGATGGGTTGCGCTATTTACCTGCTTGACAATACGAGCAATACACTTAGAACTAGCTGCAGATTTGTCTACAGATGCCTGTATATTATGCTTGAGGAATTTTATCAACCGCCGAGGAACTCCAGTTCGCATTAGGAGTGACAACGGATCGAACTTCATTGGAGCGAAACGGGAGCTGAAAAGCGAGGCGAGATTATTCGACCCAGGCCGGATCCAAGATGAAATGACAGCTAAAGGAATCGACTGGAGGTTCAACTGTTCATTGAACCCGAGCGAAGGCGGAGCGTGGGAGCGTATGGTTCAGTCTGTTAAATAGATAATGATAGTAACTTTGCGAGAGGAAGCCCCGAAAGTTGAAACACTGCGAAGCCTATTGATAGAATATAATAAACTCAAGACCACTAACAGAGTTGGCAGTATCGTCTGAGGAGGAGGAACCCCTAACTCCCAACCACTTTTTAATCGGCTGTACGAACTCCACGCAAACTCCAAACTTCGATGAGTCACCAATATGTTTTCGAAAACAATGGAGAATAGCCCAGCAACTAAAGGACCGATTTTGGAAAAAGTGGATGTTGGAGTACCTTCCAATGCTGACCAAGCGAAGCAAGTGGCACGACGTGGTACCGCCACTTAAGGTAGGAGATATAGTAGTTATATGTGATGCCAGTCAACCCAGGAGCAAGTGGCAGCGAGGTAAGGTAGTAACGATTTTTACGGCCAAGGATGGACAAGTTAGGAGTGCCGAAGTTAAGATGCAGCAGGGGACATTCCGTCGCCCTGCTTCCAAACTAGCTGTACTTCCATTAAATACTTCCTCCCAAGGATTCACGGGGGGTGGGATGTCGTCGACTTCGAAGATTACCGGGATTGCTGTCTGAACGCCGCCGCCGAACAACCTTTAGTGCAACACCAGGCGCTACCATCGCAAATATAAACTGTCCTTATTAGATCCACCACCAGAGGAACACCTCAAAGAAACAAATTAGAAGCGATGTTCTGATTGGTGGATTGTGAGCAACGAGACTAGATGGTTAAGCAACAGTGAAAAACGCGGCAGTCAAGAAAAAACCATTGAAATGAAAAGAATATGCGGCAAAGACATCAAGAAAAAACAAATTTAAAACAAACCAAATCGAGAACAAAATTACAGTAAACGTTGACATTAAATAAAAGTATAATGATTTTAACACTGGCTAGTCTTTTATTACAATTTTATTCAACAAAAGTTTTCGAGATTACACCTAGAGAGTATATATTATTAATTTCAGATCCCTAGCTCAAACTTTAGATTTTCAAAAAAAGTTTTTTTTTAAATTGTAGGCGTGTCAGTAGGCAGATTTTAAAAATATTCACACACGAGCATAAAAGGCTCTAGAGAGTATATATTATTAATTTCCGCCCACAGACACGCCCACAATTAAATAAAACAATTTTATTGAAAAACAAAAGTTTTAAATTTATAATATATACTCTCTAGGGGCCCTTTATGCTCATGTGTAAATATTTTCAAAATCCGCCTACTGACACGCCCACAATTTAAAAAAAAAAAACTTTTTTGAAAATCCAAAGTTTGAGCTAGGGAGCGGGTTTTTTACAAAAGCTTGTTTTTTTTTCATAAAATCCTTTAAATATTATATAACAAAATATATAGAGCGTTCTTAACAATTCAACCATACTAAGACTTTTGTCACGCCCACTTTTGAGGGATAGGAATAAGAATAGCGTATCCAGCGGACTGTAGCCCGTCCCTATGTTTTATTTTAAATTTGTTTAAAAAGTCAAATTTAAAAGCTGCAATATATTTTACAGCAAATTAGCAAATTTTTCAATTAAAACGTTCTTTTTTCGAACAATTCCATTCATACATTTATGTGTATTTTATATTTAAATACTATATATGAGCACAAAGGTATTTTTTTCTCAATTTGAATCTGTAAATTCATGTTTATGTAGTAAACACTTATTTTTACATTTTTGGATAATGTTTTTTATTCGAATTATTAATTTTTGTAAGATCCGGCTCACATATATAAACAATAATTAAGACTACAAAGGTTATGTGGTAAAAATGCCTTAACGAAGAGATCAAATTAAAGATGATTCTTAAGATGCAAGTAGGTATATTGCAAACTAAAAATCAAAAACTAAGTGTTTGTGCTCCAGTTGTAATTTTTATTTTTTTGTGTTAACATAACAGTATCAAGTAGGTATATACGTATATTGTTAAAGTGTAGATAATATAGCAGCTATATTCAAAAAGATATAGATTATATATTAAGGAAATTGCAAAACGTAAATAAAAATTAAATGTAATTATGGCTTGACCATTTCGATACTGACACGAATGCACATACAAAAACTTATTTGACTGTGAGACGTCCGTACACTGGTTTTATTTATCCGTCAGAAAGCGCTGGTGTCACCCATCCGTACTTCTCGTGTGTCTTCACCAATGATCTGAATGCCTCCTCAGCAGACCGTCTCGATTCTAAAAGAATAAGAAAAAGGCCTGCTGAACTCCTTTGTACTTTTTGGTTTCCTAGCTACCCGACCTTGTCCTTTAACTAAACTCGCTGCGAATTGTAGTAACTGACAGCATTTTTGACCAGTGCCAGTGAATCTTTGAACCAAATGGGATGTTGGATGTGGTATCTCTATACAGTTTATTACTTAACGATTCCAACATTCCATACCATTTATTACTTAACGACAATAAGCTAATTCATGGACATGATTTTTAATTAGTGAGCCTTGAATTAACGTTTAATCTACATTGTAGTACATTTGTGAATTAGAATAAAATTAAGTAACTTTTATTAAGAAAAGAGAGCGCGAAAATGCATCAAACCACAACAAGAACTTACCTCCACAAAAGTTATCCCGTTGCCTTAATAATATGCAAGGGTGTTTAAGCAAATGAGATTAGCTTAATAAAAAAAACGATGAAGGCACTATATATATAGGGTATTATGTGATGTTTATTTGATAATTTAAAAAATCAATGATAGTAACAATAACAATAACTTTAAATAGTTTAATCGAAATAATTTAAATAAGAATGACGAACAACTTAAAATAAACATACCTAATTAATGGATGTATGTATTCCCGAACAATATCAGTACAGTCTAAAAATCAAATAGAACGCTTTCCCCTGGTCTGTTTTTCCTGCCTGTTATGATTTACGAAGATTTCAAACACAACTTGCCTCGGTTTATTCTCTGTCGTCATCCTTACGCCCATTTCCTTAATGTTAGCACCAGTCTACATTATAAAGTGTAGTAGAAATTCCTTTAGTGCGCACGAAGTATAAAATGCGTCACAGAGTATGAAACACCTTTATTCCGGCGGTAATGGTTGTCCGAATGCTAGTTACAATATGCAAATGTGACACTAATAAAGATATTTTTAAATATTTAATATAATATTGATATTTTAAAACTGTTTAACGAAGATTTTTGATGTTTAACATTAACAAGGAAGCCCTTCACAAGGCAGCTAACAATCGAAATTCAGTTAGTTTGCCAAATGATGGACCGACTTGTAAACTGTTGGAATTATTGATAAATTCACTTATTTTCACACTTGATAACCGGAATTAATTTGGATACATTGCGCTCTTAACGAAAGGCAGTAGATGACTGAAGAAATACCATACTCCAGCAAGTCCTTTAATAGTTGCCAAATAATAACATGCGTTCTCGCTTTATTTTTGATAAGAAAAATCTTATTATATTTCTAATTTCATTACGTTTTAACTTCGGTTTTCTTTTCCCTTTTGTGATTTAACGGTCACTCCCACGTCTCAATGGAGGCTAATCAGCTCAGTAAGCGACAAACTTTGTTGTATTTTATTTTTACAAAATTCCTTTAGTGGGTTTTTATCCACTAAATAATCAGTGGAAGGAGAGGAGATAAGTTCGAGGATGCATTTTTTGACTGCAGACCTTAAAACGGTTATACTTTGTGACGCATTGTATCCAAGTATTAAACAACTGATATGGTTTTTTCTTTCTTAAAGTTACTCTGTTTGACCTTTGTAAAAGGTTCAAAGAGATCAAAATTAGTTTAAAATTATTGAAATTGCGAACAAATAAAGATTATTTCCGGAAAGATTTTTTGTGGTCGTCAAAATGATAAAAGCAACATCATCATTTGTACAAAATGTGGTAATGGTTGTCCATTTTCTTCGGCTATGTATTGAAATACGATCTGAAATTGTTAATGCTTTATCAATTGTAAAGACACGCTGTATATATACCTAAGCTTCACTTGTAACTACGAGTGAAGTCAGCTTTCATCAACCATGCTTTATTGAAAAAATCAGTTAACTGAACCACTGTTTAAGTGAAAAAAGCTATGTATATACTTAAGAAATAATTATTATTATTTTGTACTATAACTGAAACAAAATAACGGATTACGCATATCACAAAGCCGCCCAATTGAACCCTTAATGCAATAAAGTTCGAAGGGACATGTGAATTAAAAAATATGCATTTTCTTCTTTCGTTTTTCTCGCTGATAGTGTGCTTCGTTTTGTTTTTGAGATTCTTTTAATAAAACAGTGAGCTATACCAATTATAATTCCTGTGTTTGGTTTTCAGTTATAGAAACTCTGGTTAAGGGAAAATTGTCGTTTCAGTTAAGCATGAAAATATCTTGTGCTAAAAATAATAAATAAATTATTTTCGCCCACATCTGGTTGTTTGATTGATTCAAAACTGAGCAGACCTCTTGTAAAGACGAATTAATAATAACATAAAAGAAATGAATTTGCTACTTAAGTAAGTTTTTTTTTTAACTTTAATGTAGGTACTCATTATGGTGCAGTGAAATAACGGCAACTGACAAGTGGGATTTTAGCGATCCACCGAGGACTGTGACTTTTGTATGCATATTGACAGTTTTGGTCAAGATCTAGACAATCGCTGGGTGATAGTTCCGTTTTGTCTTCGGTCTTATGACTTAAACCACCTTCGAGTTTTGTCTTCCGCCTGTCGCAAGGTTTTGCAAAACGGCTGGTATTCGTCGAAATTCATCTTATTTCAAATTTAAAATTGACATATTGACAAGGAGACAACAAGCTATAGCATTTGCTGAACAGACACCCTAGAGTATTAAGTACAGAGATGGCGAACGCCGGAGTGACGGCTCTGTTTTATCTCCGACTCTCTTTCTAATTTGTATAAATGATCGCTTGTCTATTACCTCTAATCCAATCAACTCCTTTGCCGATGACAGTACCCTCAGCTTCTTCTATTCGTTTCTTGGTTCACGCCACTCATCTTCGGGTGTGGAAATGGAACGGCAACATATGTTTAACTCATTGAATTCCAATCTCGACAGCATAACTCAGTGGGGAGTAACTAATTGGAATTTAATGCTTCCAAAACGCGATGCTGTTTTCTGTCATTAAAGCAAAACCCTAACACTGTTCCATTGTCCATGAATTGCACTTGCATCGCTGAAACCGAACGGCTTTCAATTCTAGGTATGTGTGTTAATGACAACTTTCGTTGGAATGACCACATATTCGATGTCGCCAAGACCGATGCGAAATGCCTAAGCTTCCTTAAACGCTGAAAGAAATATTTCACTTCCTCTGATCTGGCTACTATTTATAAGGCGTTTATCCGTCCAAAACTTGAGTTCAATGCGCATATCTGGTCTGGCGCACCAATTTCTTATTTGGAGCTACTTGACAGGATTCAAAAACGCGCGGTAAAACTCATTGGTGACTGTAACATCGCCGCTTGACTCTCTTAGTCATCTTCGCAATGTCTCTTGTCTTTTGTTATTTTATCGATATTTCCACTATAAGTGCTCAAACGAAATAGCCAGTTGCATTCGACCCCTTGAACATTTCAACCGCAATACCCGCTGTGCATGGAATGCACATCAGTTTTCAGCTTAAGCCTGTATTCTGACGTATAGTGAAATACAAGGAATCTTTCCTTAGCGGTACAACACGAAATTGGAATGCTCTGCCCTGCTCCATTTTTCCTACACATTATAATCTACAAACATTTAAAACCAACGTGCATCGGCATCTCTCCCTATCTTCTAACGCTAATTTGCTTAACACCTGCGCTGTGTAACTATTACATTATAAGGGTATTCAAAAATCCCTTTAGTGTGAGTTCATTATAAACAAAATTACGTTAGCAACAAGCTTTGCCAGTTGCTGGGCATATACCCTAGTGGTAAGTGAGGATATGATAGAATAATCTACCTCACATACCTACCTATTCAATTTACATGGTAAACTTCGCGAAGTTAACAGGTAAGCGACACTCCACCAAATACTACATTTTAATACGTTTACAATTTGGGTGCAGTAGCTCAGTGGTTATTGCATTGAACTATGGGCTAAGCCACAATTAGAGCCCTGTTCATTTAAAAATTTAACCATTTGTGTCTATAACGTAACTTAATTGGCATGTTCCTTTTTGTATTGATGATACTCTTTAGTCTTTGATAAAAATGTTATAACCATCCCATTTAGTAGCTACTTTTCTACCATAGCTGAATTTCTAAGGTCACATTCCAACATACCAATTTGTAGACTGAAGCTACTAAAAATTGACTTTTTTTTAAACTAAACTAACTTTTACAGTTCTGCCCAATTTGGTTTTCGGAAAGGTAAATCGACGGTCTGATATAATTTTCGATTTGAATTGAGAATTGGCAAACCAGATTCTAGGTTTGCGGAACATAATTTGGTGATAAGCTCCGAAACCAAAATTATGTTTTTCAGTTTGTCAGTACAAGATAATAAAGATAGTTTTGAGGCGGACTTTTTCTACCGTGCACCTGGATGCCATGGGCTTAAACTATCGATCTGCTCTTGAATTTCCAGTTCTCCATTACACACTTTTTGTAGTTTTTTAACTGTAGCGATAAATGCTTTCAAATTGAGAAAGTTGATGAATTCAAATATTTGGGGGTCATCATTGACTCAATGTTTTCGTTCCATATTAAAATAAATAAATAAATATATATATAATGTTTGGTTGTGGGTGTTTTAGAATCAGGGTAAGCATTGATAACTGAGACTACACATCAATTGTGCTTATTTTACCTTCAACCGGTAACCACCGGGTGGTCATGGCTGTGCAGACATGGCGTGCGAACAGGAAGAACATAGCAACACGTAAAAGATCTGTCGAAAAGACTGGCTGATTAGTCTCAGAAATCTTACATGAGCCCCTCAGAAACAGGACGTATGGCGGATGAATTCACTAGATTGAATCAACGGTATCGTCATGAGCTTGAGCCTGAACTTACATGAGCTACTTCGACATATTTGGAGATGAGATCATTAAGGATTTTCAAGACTAAGCCAGGGTGTGGAATGAGCTCTTGATGGGTCAGCGGCAATACTGACACCTCTTCTTAGAACTGGCCCTGCTGGTTGGGGGTAGTGACTCCGGAAAAGCACGACAACAGTGCGACATTGATTACAGCTGTCACAAAAGGATGCACATATTAGGATGCAGGTCCATTGTGCGAAATTGGCTAAGATCAAAAGTCATTGATTTCAAACCCATAAGTGATAGCCTGATCTAATTCGCATTCAAGACACATTTTACAACATCAGTCTAATATGTGAACATGCCGCTACTGACGAAGCAGAAGAACCTATCAAGAAGGAGTTCTATGACCTCATGAACGTAGCTTACAGAGCCTGCCGGAGTACGAGGTCAACATCGTGCTCGGTACTTCAACGGCAAAATCGATAAGGAAAACATCCTTTGTCGGATTTGTCGGCAAGCACAGCATCCACGACACGACAACAGACAACAGCTTGCGACTAATCGACTTTGCAGCAGCACGTTATACAGTGATAAGTAGTACTAAGTTCTTAAGAATGTGTATCCACAAAGCAACCTGGTGATCATCAGATGGTCGAATAGTCAACCAAATCGACCATGTGCTAATCGATGCGAGGCACACAACAAACATCTTAAACGTGCACATATTCCGAGGGGCAAACTTCGACTCTGACCATTTTCTTGTTGCGGCTAAATTCAGAGCTCGACTGTTTAACAAGAAGAGGCTATGAACCGCCCAGAAATAAAAATTCGACGTTGCCTTAGCATGACTGGAGTAGCCAGAGTCTACACAGATCGCCTGAACCTCATCAAAGGAGCGAGCGACGTTGATTACCAGCCACCAGAGGCCTTAAGACAATAACGCTCCAGTGAAGAGGATCTTCGACTCCCAGAGCACAGGTTCTAGACGACAAGGAAACCGGAGGTCCGTTGTGGAAACCAAGCCATTGCGGATGCCAGCGCGCTTGGTCTGGACAACTGGAAGCAGCGTGCCCAGGATCGTGGAAGATGGAAGACTGCAGTGTCTCAGTCCGAGACTGTCCACAAGTCGGAAGCCCGTTAAGTTAGTTAGTAAGTAATGTTAACTCTACAGTCTACAAATCTCAGTACAGTATGACGAAGTTGCTGGGGTGGATCTTATTTTAATAAAGTCAACCCTTTATTGTTATTAAAAAAAACGTATTCTGAGAGAAGTCATCGTTTTTCATTTTAGTTTTTCATTATTTCAAGATTTGAAAATTCTACCTGTCCAGCGTTCTACCCGTGTCCATTTTAAGAACTAAAGATATTTTTTATAACATCAGGAAACCTTAAGTTTAGATCACTTCATTTTTATAATTTACGTAGTAATTCTCCGCATGTTGTCCCTGCGCCCAACATTCGCACTAGAACCTTTTGCAACTTGCGTTTGTTTAATAAGCTTTCTCAATGAATAAGGAATCAAGACTTCTCAAATATTGGCTTTTAAACTTAGATCTAGGTTATTTGGAATCTTTTCTTATAGTGCAGTCATAATGAATTCTGATATTCTGGTTTAATATCATTTCTTTTCCGCTGTTTTCTAATTGATGTTTTTTTTTTGCTTTCCATCAAAATTACGTTTCTTGTTAAATAAATTGTCTTTATTTTGTTTTTTGCATTTGCTAACTTGTTTATTTCATTTTCTATTATAAAAAGTGAAATCTACATTTTTAGGGTCAGCCCTCTATTTATCTATCTATCTTACTTAAGCATTGTTTTTATGTAGTAGTTTCCAATAGAAGTGGAGTGCAATGCATTGTTTGCAATGCATGTAACCCCTAACCGCAATCTCAGCGGCCAAATAAAAAATACTTAATACACATGTAAATGCACTATTTTATTAGAAAAAATATTATGAACCATTCTGATCACAGACCTAAAGTAGTTGATTACAGCCAGAAGTACTGAACAGTATATACTGAAGCCAAGTTGATCTCACATCTCGCCTAATAGTAGGGAAATAAACAATACCTAATTAAAACGTCAAAAAAGTCGAAATGCGTAAGACTGGTCAAGGGATCATCATCCCCGCAACTTCGAATCACCTCCGTAACACCTTAAGTTTTTTTTAACAAAGCATCACCATCATACAGTATAATTATGTGACGAGAAGCTTCTCAAACTTGGGCCGTTAATGCCTAGTATTTATCTAATGTCTTACTACTTAAAAAAAATGACAGAAAATAAGCTGATTACATTATATGCTATGACAATTCAAAAAAATATAAATAGAAAATGTAACACATTCATTATTCACTCAATTTACTGGTATTTAATAGGCAGTCTAGGTGCAAAACCAAAACAATAAATTTTATATATTGACATAGGAGATCATACCCAACGTAGTGTGTGAACGTTTCAAGCCATTCTACAACGCACTTATCGGTACGTACCAGTGTGGCTTCCGACCCGGCAGATCGTAAATAGGCCAAATCTTTATATCGAGGAAAAGCCTGGAAAAAACTAACGATTTTCAGGATGGTATTCGCCTTTTTCATATTTTAGTTTCTTTAAAAAAAGATATTTGTTGACTGCCTAATTGCTCAATGACCAACTCTTAGAGCTGGCTGGGAGAACTGGCCATTTTCTGTACGTCGATAAAATTCGAAAGGATTTAACGGGTCAAGACACTCTATACTCTGATTTTGGATCAACGAAATTTGGATCCGACAAAAATTAATATAACGCGTTTTGCAATTTATTAGGCTATCTTATCTTACCTCTAGCATTGGAATTATGGTGTTTGTATCAACCGATTCTGCAAACGTTGCAGCGCAAGATATTGCGGGTTTTGCACGACCAAGTTTTGTCTTTATGAAATTGATATTAACACACATGTGATGGCACCACGCAAACCAGAAAGTTTAAAAAAAAAAATAATACATACTTCACGCGATTTAGAATGAGGTGACATTTTTTTCGGATAATTCATTTTTAATGCAAGACATAAGTAGAGTTGGGGAAATTTTTTTGTTGACCAATTGTTTTTTCCGAAAATTGTATATATTTATCGAAGGACCAGAATATGTTTCGGATTATAATAAAAAACAAAAAAACGATGAACCAAAAGATTTAAATAAAACGATCATACACGAGTTTGTCAGCGACGAAGTGTATAAAAAAAGTGAAACCAAGATAATTTCTTAATTCAATTTTAATGTGAATAACATAAAAGGGATGATCAGATAAATAGCAGTTCAGTTCATCTGACGGTCAAATTAAAAGAGGGAGAAATCGTATACAGAATTTTAGTTACGTGAATTAAGAAATTAGAAGAATGCAAAGAAGAGAACAATTATTACCTATGACAATTATTAGAGGGAAATTAGGAAAAGAAATTTTACATTAACATATTATGTTAATACACAGCAAGCAGCAATTAAGAGAGCATTCATATTTTCCAATTGTTTAACGAAGATTTTTGATGTTTAACATTAACAACGAAATCCTTCACAAGGCAGCTAACAATCGAAATTCAGTTAGTTTGCCAAATGATGGACCGACTTGTAAACTGTTGGAATTATTGATAAATTCACTTATTTTCACACTTTGTAACCGGAATTTATTTGGGTACACAGCGCACTCAACGAAGAACGGTAGATGACTGATGAAATACCATATTCTAGCAAATCCTTTAATAGTTCCCAAATAGTAACATGCGTTCTCGATTAATTTTTGATAAGAAAAATCTTATTCTATGCTTTGAGGAATTTCTTATTTCATTACGTTTTAACTTTGGTATTCTTTTCCCTCTTGTGATTTAACGGTCAATCTCACATCCCAATGGAGTCTAATCAGCTCAGAAAGCGAAAAACATTGTTCTATTATATTTGTACGAAATTCCTACAGTGGGTTTTTTTATTCACTAAATAATCAGTGGAAGGAGAGGGGAAAAGTCCGAGTATGCAGTTTTTGATTGCAGACCTTAAAACGATTATACGCATTGTATCCAATATATTAAACAACTGATATGATTTTTAATTTTCTAAAATTACTCTGTCTGACCTTTGTGAATGGCTCAAAGCCAACAAAGAAGATTGAAATTATCCTGTGTGTACATAGTTTATTTCCGGAATGATTTTTTGAGGTCGTCAAAATGAGAAAAGTAACATTATCCGCAGATTTTTACAAAAAAGTGATTATGGCTCGGTTCTCTAATTCCTGTTAGGGCACAATTTTCAGTTTTTCACTTTAGCTAATTGTTGAAATACATTTAGGTATATTGCATTTAGTAACGCTTTAATATTTGTTTACACGCTTTATTTACCTACCCAAATTTCACTTGGAACCCATGTACAGTCAACTTTGTTTATATCAACTACGCCTAATTGAACAAATCGGTTAATTGAACCACCGCTCAAAAATAATAACGTTTATACTAAAGAAATTATTATTTTGTACTTAAACGGCTTTCCAACGTGCTGTGTAAACGTCTCAAGCCGTTCAGCAACACACAATAGATCGAATTTCACACTGACGCAAATCCTGGAAAAGACCAACGAATGACAAATCTATACTCACCACCTTTTCGTCGACTTTAAGCCGCATATGATATCATTCATCGTCAGGAACTCTATATGTCGATGGCCGAATATGGGATCCCGTCAAAACTGATCTAGCTGCGGCACGTGACACTTGAAAACACGCGGAGTAATGTACACTTGGCCTAGCGAAAATCCTCACCCAGCCCTCCACACGGGTCCCGGCTGGCAATTGAAACCACAGTTTGTCTTGTGCGATGTCAAGACAGGGTTAGCCAGCCAAGACCAGAAAGCATTATATAGGATTTTTAAATTCTTTATAGTTTAATCCTTGCGGAGAGTACGATAACTTAGGCACAAAGTTTAACGACAGATTTGTGTAAAACAGTTATTTACAAGCATTTTTTACTATGGGAGGGGGTCTATCTCGCCCCACTTGGGCGGGAGGGGCGATTTTCTAAAAAAACACAAAAATTATAGCAGTTCAAAGCTTTTCGAAAAAATCTTAAATTCTCAGATACACAAATATTTGAAATACAACAATCTGCTCTGTGGAAATCAATCTGGCGTTCGTCCTAAGCAAAGCTATACAACAGCAATAATTAATATGGTTGAAGACATAAGGCAAGCTGTGGACAATGACAATGTCACTTTTCTTGTTCTTTTAGATTTCTCTAAAGCATTTGACACAGTAAACCATAATGTTTTAAATAGAAAGCTAAGGAGAGAATTTAATTTTTTGTCATCTTCCCTGAATCTGGTTTCATTTTACCTGAACAACAGATACCAAGCAGTTGCGGTGAACATTTGGATATCTGAATTTCTGCCATTGAGTGGGTGCGTTCAGCAAGGTTCAATTCTGGGCCCTCTGTTTTTAACAATGTACATAAACGATATCCCTCTGTGCACTAAAAGCTCCTTGGTTGATATGTATGCTGATGATGTTCAGGTGCGAAAAAGTTTTCTGCACTGGTCGCGATCCAACGGCCTCCGCCTAAATCCTTCCAAATCGAAATGTTTGGATACCTGAAGAAGGTCTATCGATACGTTATTCTTTCCTAAATTATACCTTGTAACTCGGCGATTGAATTTGTTGACTCTGCGAAAATTTTCGGCATAACTTTCAACAAGCCCTCTCCTGGAATAACCACATTAGATTGACCGTTGGAAGGGTTATTGGAGCCTTCGAATGCTATGGGCTAGCCAAAGTTTCACACCACTAAAAGCGAGACGCTGATAAAATTATTAATTATACCAATTCTGCTATTCGGTTGTGAAATTTTCAGCAACTGCGATTATGAACATAAAAGAAAACTATATGTTGCCTATACATAATTGCGTGGCGCGGTATATTTTTGGATTGCGAAGACTGAATTTTAACTTTGTTACCACTCAAGTTAACACATCAAGTTAAAATTACTTTGAAGCTTGCGCAATTTTATAAGATCTGTACATATATCTTAATGTGTAAGGCTATTGCTGAAATAAATAAATAAATAAAATTAAATTAACAATTACAGAAGGGAAGTGATCTGAGTTGTCTTCGATGACACATAAACCAACTATCAATGAATCCAAAACAACTTGCCGAATACGTTGCTGCTAAAAAAAACAAATGTCGTGGCCGTGCATTTGATGAATACCATAGAGCAGCATTTATCTAAAAAGGAAGATTGCTGCTCTTAAACATGTGCGTTGCTCCGAGGAACGAATGCAAATTTATACTGAAGCGCTCAAGCATGAATCTTCGCAAATGGAATTCAAATAGTGCTGAGATGAGAAAGGCTTTTTGTCTTTATTGATCAGCTAATCGAAAGGTATGGGGGCTGAAATGGTTTACTTTTCGGAATTGCTGTGCCTTTTCAGCTTGGTGAGAGTTTTGTTACTTCCACTTTATCAAAAAGAAACAAACGCGTTTTACTAAAGATGACTAGTATTTTCGGACCTTGGGCTGTTAAGGTAAATATTCTGTTGCGGTCCATATACCAAGTACTTTCCGCCGACCGTTTGAGCGAATTACATCGAAACCATTGCACGATCAGGCTTTTCAGTATTCATGTATTTTCTGATAAGAGTATGAAGACAGTGGGACACATGAAAAACAGCTATTCATCCGGTGAAAGTTGCATTAAATTTGAATAAGCAAAAAGCTGAGTGGCACTTCTAAAACAAGACGGAACAAACGAATTATCACTTCCCAAGCTATCCGATATGGACATCCGGATATTCTCAGATAGTCAAGCTGCGCTAACTGGATTCTGTCTCCACAAACTCCATCGTAGTCCGCGACTGTCGATCATCTCTGGTGGAGATGGCGGAGCAATTTAACATTCACCTATGCTGGGTGCCAGGACATACAGACATTCCAGGGAACTGTAGGGCGGATGAACTCGCCAAGAAATGTACCATACTGCCCTTTCTACCTGATAAAGGTCCCTTAGGCATCCCAATTGCTACATGCAAACTCATGTTTATGAGGGAGACCATTGAGAAACTAACCTTAGGTGGACAAGTGGCAACACTTGTCTAGCGACAAAACAGATTTGACCAAAGCTGGATCTGCAACGTACTAAGTGTTTGATATCTCTGAACAGACTGCACATTTAGACTGCACATTGGTGATATAATTGGTGTAATCACCGGACACTGTCTCATAGGCAAGCATGCAATAAGGCTTGGCTTCTATACAAATGACTTCTGCAGAAGCTGAATGGACGAGGAGGAGGAGGAGACAATTCTCCACCTTCTCTGCAAATGCCCTGCTCTCTCTCAGAGACGAAAACCCCATTTAGGATCTTCCTTTTACAATTAGCTGACGCGATCTCATTAACACCGACTTCAAAAGTCTGTCAAGATTTATCAAAAGCTCCAACTAGTTCAACGAGTATTAGGTATCACAATGGGTCTTTCATTAGTCTAAGTGTGTTGCCCTCTGCCGACTGCCACTATAACCTAACCTAACCTAACTTTCCAAGCTAAAGTTCAGCATAGCACGTTTGCGATCTTACCTGAACCGTTTTCTCAAGGTCTTTCTTCAAATGTCACCGAAATATCGCACCTCACATCAACATTGGAATGGAATCATGAATGAGAACCCTGCAGCGGAAGCATAAAAAGCTTCTTTGGTATAAGTTAATACTGGAGCCAGTCGTAGCAACGCTTGCTAAGGGATACAGCGTTTCTTGAAATACTGTAAGAATTAAAATACCTACGCTTTCTGATCTGTTTGCTGAAGACATAAACGACGCCGAGGCGTATTGGCTGAGATACGTTCAACTTCATAAATTTTGTAATGAAATTTGTTTCAGCAACATTTTACTTTCTAGGCACCAAATTGTTAGAATTGCCTAAATAAAGCATAATATAGTTTAAGATTTATAAGCTTTTGAAAATCCCAATTCGCAAGGAAAAATTGGTGGATTGATGCAAAAATTTGTTTTTTTTTACTTAAAACGTCTGAATACAAGTAGATCCCAAAAACGAAATATATATCCTGCAACTCCCCTGCTTGGGCCAACTGTTGAATGTAGTAAGAGCAAGGTTAGACATTTGCAATTTTTGTTTTAATTTTTGGGATTTATTTATGGTCCTTAACAACTTCCATTACAATTTGTTTTTTTTTTTTTTTTGAATTGGTGCCTATTAAGTAAAATCTAGCGTTTGTTTCTTGCCTTCAAAAGTATGCCTTCTATTATATTACCTTCTTATTCATACATACATTCTAGATCTTATATAGTGAAGGATTATCAACCCTGAGTTATCTGTAAGAATCTCCGGGTAGTACCAGCCTCCCACCCATTAGGGTTTCTTTCGCTTGAGATGTTGACATTATGTGATATACTTAAGCGATAGTATGTAAATGCCTTAAGTAGAGAATTTCTACAGTATTTACTTTTTTTCATATGCATAAATTCAAATTAAAAAGCCATTTGTAGATAGTATTTACTAGCAATTTTCAAAGTTCGTAAGAAACAACTTGAACATTTAATAGTAGGTAAATACTATTTGATGTGGAAACCCGAGTCTTCCGATTTTGAAACCTAATTTATCCTATATGTCCTAATTTATCTTAACAACGATAATCGACAAATTCGTTTAAACCTATATTATATAAAGGGTCTTTCATAAGCTACTTGACAACTTCAACTCTCTCAGACCACGCTACGGCGAATTTTGCGTAAGGATCTTGGCCTACACCCTTAAAAGATCAAGCTGACTCAAGAAGTAAAGCCACTTGATCATATGATGCGATGTACATACGTTCTCGAATTGGGCTCTGGACATGACGGAAGAAAATGAAGAATTTCATCGCAAAATCATCTTCAGCGTTGAAGCGCATTTTTGGTTAAACGCCTTCGTCAATAAGCAAAATATGCGTTACTGGGCAGGTGGGAACTCTCATGTGCTTCATAAAACAGCACTTCATCCGCAAAAAGTCACTGTTTGGTGCGGTTTTCATGCAGGAGGCGTCATTGTGCCGTTTTTTTCGTCGATGAAAATTACCGTCACGTTACGGTAAATGGTATTCGCTACAGAGACATGTTGGAACGTTATTTCTTTGAGCAATTGCATGAATTGGACATCAGTTCCAACAAGACGGTGCCACAAGCCACACAGCGTGTGCAACAATCGAGTTATTGACCTCTCAGTTCGGTTAACGCGTCATCTCGAGAAACAGACCCGGCTATTCGTCGCCGAGACTGTGTGATTTAACGCCACTAGACTTTTTTTATGGGGCTACATCAAATCATTCGTCTATGCTAACAAGCCGGCGACATTAGAGGAGCTCAGAGCCAATATTGAAAGAGAAATAGCGGCCAAATCGGTCGAAAAGTATGAGGAGCTTCGATTGAATAAAAAATGTGAATCTTTATGAGATATATTTACAATCCAGGACTTCCATTTGGCGTTGGCGAAGACATAGGCATACATAAGAGTCGTGTAGCAAAACTTATAATGGGTGCACCATAAAGTATGACATTGTTTTATAGGCAATATCTTTAGAATAGAAAAAAACATAGGGACGGGCTACAGTCCGCTTGGGCGAACTGTTAGATACCCTGTTCTTATTCCTATCCCTCATAAGTTAAGAACGCTCTACATATTTTGTTATATAACATTTAAACGATTTTATCTAAAAAAAACACATGAGCATAAAGGGCCCCTAGAGAGTATATATTATAAATTTCAACTCCCTATCTCAAACTTTGGATTTTCAAAAAAAAAAAAATTTAATTGTGGGCATGTCAATGGGCGGATTTTGAAAATATTTACACGTCAGCATAAAGGGCCCCTAGAGAGTATATATTATAAATTTCAGCTCCCTAGCTCAAACTTTGGATTTTCAAAAAAGTTTTTTTTTTAAATTGTGGGCGTGCCAGTAGGCGGATTTTGAAAATATTTACACATGAGCATTAAGGGCCCCCTAGAGAGTATATATTATAAATTTCAGCTCCCTAGCTCAAACTTTGGATTTTCAAAAAAAAAAAAATTAAATTGTGGGCGTGTCAGTAGGCGGATTTTGAAAATATTTACAAATGAGATTAAAGGGCCCCTATGAAATTAAAGATATCTTAGGAATGAAAGTTCAAATTCATCCTTTGCGGAAATCAAAGCTAGTTCCTCAATGCAAGAACTGCCAAAAGCATGGTCACACTCACAAATACTGCAACTCAAACCCGAAATGCGTTAAATGTGCAGGAGACCACCATACAAAAGACTGCATAAGGGAAAAAATGCTGCCCCTAAATGCGCCAATTGTAGCGAAAGACACCCAGCTAACTACAGAGGGTGTGCAGTTGCAAAAGAGATACAGCAAGTAAAAGACAACAAGCAAAAGAAAATGCAAAAGCCTGTTCAAAAAGACGCAACCAAAAACGGAGAAAAAAGAAACAAAAAAGACTTGAGACCGAAATCTAAAGGAGCTAAAGGTAATCTACCCTTAAGCGAAAATGAAAACTTAAGCCTCATAACCGGTCCACAGAAAACATATGCACAGGTTGCTTCGAAAAACGTTGTAAAACCAGTCGGAAACCCCAAGCCTCCCATTAATGCTATAGAGGATATCATGCAAAGAATCCTTAACAGAATGGGAGACATGGAAAAGAATAATAAGAAAATTCTGGAAAGAATATCTCTCCTTAAAAAAACAAAACAGTAATAAAAGAACTGTACCTAAAAGATCATAATGGCTAAAAACATACAAATCTTATTATGGAATGCCAATGGTCTCGAGAATCGTAAAGACGAATTGCAAGCGACTCTCGACATAAACAAAATTGATATATGTCTAGTCTCCGAGACACATTTTAAAATTGGAACAAAATACGAACTTCGCGGATACAAGACATACCAAACCCCACATCCTCAAAATACAGCAAGAGGAGGGGCCGCAGTTACAATTAAAGAAGATGTTAGCCACGAAGAAGATGAAGAATATCAGTCGTGTGAAATACAAGCGAAATCCGTAAACATAAAAACAAGTAGCGGCCAGATAAAGGTAGCAGCGGCATATTGTTCTCCTAGCTACAGGCTGAAACAAAACAACTTTGAAAGCCTCTTCCGTAAATTCGGAAATAAATTCATAATAGGCGGAGATTTCAACGCTAAGAACATATCTTGGGGATCAAGATTAACAAATACAAGAGGAAGAGAACTCATTGAATATATTTAAAAAAAACAATGTAAATTACCATTCAACAGGAAATCCTACTTACTGGCCCACAGATAGGAACAAAATCCCGGATGTTGTCGACTTCTACTTAACTAAGAATATTTCCTCAAATACTACCCAAGTTAAGGAAGGGCCAGATCTTGACTCAGATCACTCATCTGTGCTGCTAACACTTGGCAATAAAATTATAATGAAGGAACACAACCCACGTCTAGTAAACAAACTAACTGACTGGACATATTTCAGATATTTAATAGATGAACGCATCGAACTATCCACAACAATTAATACAATAGAGCAATTAGAAAGTGAAGTACAGTCCTTCACCCTAGCTATACAAAAGGCTGCATGGGCTGCAACGCCTGAATCAAATAGCAAAGTAAAAAGAAACGTGTATCCCAACGAAATTTGCGACATTATATCAGAAAAGAGACGAGCTCGCAAGCGATGGCAACTGTCAAGAGCTCCAAGTGATAAAAGTAGACTTAATAGCTTAAACAATAAGCTCAGAAAAAGGATAGCAGAATTTAAAAACGCATCGGTGGAAAGATACCTTACAAATCTGACAAACGATGCTAGTACAGAATACTCACTGGGGAAGGCTACAAAAAAAATTAAAAAACCAACGGCATACATTCCACCAGTGAAAAACAGCAGTGATAACTGGGCTAAAACAAACAAACAAAAGGCGGATCTATTTGCGGAACATCTTGAAAACGTTTTCAAGCCATACGACCATAATGATATTTTCCAACAAACGGAAGAAATGTGCGAAGACGAGAGATCGATTCCAGCAGTAACCTCTAGGGAAATAGCCAAAGAAATAAAAGAAAAGATCAACCCGAAAAAAGCCCTTGATTTGATCTAATAACGGGTGAAATTCTGAAGAAACTGCCTAAGAAAGGTATGAAAAAATAGCACAGATAATAAATGCTGCGTTCAGACTAAGGTATGTTTCGCGCATGTGGAAGGTTGCGGAAGTTATCATGGTACCTAAGCCGGGAAAATTGCCCAGTGAATTAACGTCATATCGGCCGATATCATTGCTGCCAATCCTGTCAAAGCTATTCGATAAAATGCTCCTAAAACGACTCCATCCGATTCTAGAAGAAAAGACACTGATCCCAAACCATCAGTTTGGATTCAGAAATAAATACTCAACAATAGATCAGGTCCACAGAATAACTGATATAATAGAAAAAGCTTTAGAAGAAAAACAAATATGCTCTGCCATCTTCCTTGATGTAACACAGGCTTTTGATAAAGTCTGGCACAAAGAATTAATCCGTAAGCTACAAAAATATCTTCCAAAAGAGTATCATGAAATACTAGTCTCGTATATAATGCAACGATTATTTAGAATTAAGCAAGAGAATGAGTACTCCGAATTGAAACACATCAAAGCTGGAGTACCGCAAGGTAGTGTGTTGGGACCAGTACTGTTCCTCCTATACACGAACGACCTACCACAAAATGACGAAACTACTGTTGCCACTTTTGCAGACGATACTGCTGTACTTGCAGTAGGAAAAACCGCACAGGAAGTTACAGAAAAACTGCAAAGGTCAGTAAATTATATATCCAAATGGACCAAAAATTGGCAAATAAAATTAAATGGACTAAAGTCGGTTCATATTAACTTTACGAATAAAAACGTACAACACATACCTGTGTACATAAATAATAAAGTAGTTCTGCATTCGAACTCAGCTAAGTATTTAGGCTTGACTTTAGACGCAAAGTTGCGTTGGAAAACACATGTCAAAAAAAACGAGATGAACTAAATATACGATACAATAAAATGTATTGGCTCATAGGGAGGAATTCATGCCTCTCAATCTACAACAAACTGCTTCTCTACAAGCAAATATTGAAACCAATTTGGACATCTGGCCTCCAGTTATGGGGGTGCACAAGAAAGACAAATCTTCAAAGCATACAATGCTTCCAAAACAAAGTATTACGCAATATTGTTAATGCGCCGTGGTACATACGTAATGCTGATCTACATAGGGATCTAAAAATTGAAATGGTAGAGGACGAGGTTCGGAAGGTCGCAAGAAGACATGAAGTTAGGCTTCGCAACCATGCTAATTTAGAAGTAGTTCAACTACTTAATAACAACAATTTAGTTAGAAGATTACATAGAGTTAAACCATTTGAACTAGTTAACTAGGTAATTAGGAAACAAAAATATGTTTTACAACATAATCACACGAACAAAGTGATAATGAATTAAGAAAAAAAGGTAACAAACCAAAGTTAGTTCCTAAAAACAGTACATAAGTACATAAGCAAATGTTAAAACAAAATTGCTGATTAGTCTTTAGACTTAGGTGCGATTACTGGAAGGATGGTAACATCATGCCTTCCCTGGGTGTTTTTAGTGGATGATTCAAGTCCCACACTATCGCAAATCTCGCAAGCGATGTCTTTTAACGATTTTCACCTAGCTACACGCAAAAAAAAAAAAAAAAAAATAAAGGGCCCCTAGAGAGTATATATTATAAATTTCAGCTCCCTAGCTCAAATTGTGGTTTTTCAATAAAATTGTTTTATTTATTTGTGGGCGGTTCAGTAGGCGGATTTAAAAAAAATTTACGCATGAGCATAAAGGGCCCCCTAGAGGTTAGGTTAGGTTAGGTTAAAGTGGCTGTCAGCAGAAGGCCGACACACTTAGACCAGGATTAGGTCCATTGTGATGCCACACGGATCGAGGGATTCCCCCACTACTAGTTAAACCATTTGGAGCTTCTTATGAAGCGCGATAGACTTCTAACGTCAGCGTTAGCCAAGTCGTTAAGATTGCTAAGCAAGAAATCTCCCAGATAAAGATTTCTATTATGGGAGAGAGCTGGACATGTGCAGAGAAGATGAAGTATAGTCTCCTCCTCCTCCTCGTCCAAGCAACTTCTACAGAAATCGTTTGAATAAACGCCAAGCCTCGATGCGTGCTTGCCTATCAGACAGTGCCCTGTAATGGCACCTAAAGTGGAGCTAATATGCAGTCGGTTTAGTGAGATCAGACTCTTAGAGCGTCGCAGGTCCAGCTTTGGCCAGATGTGCTTAGTCGCTAGACATGTATTACTACTTGTCCACCTAAGGTTTGTTCTCTCGATTGCAGATAGCTTGAATAAAAGTTTGCAGGTAGCGATTGGGATACCCAGAGAACCCTTTTCAGGTAAAAGGGGGAGTTTGGTTCCCTTTTTGGCGAGTTCATCAGCCCTGCAGTTTCCTGGAATATCTCTATGCCCCGGCACCCAACAGAGGTGAATGTTAAACTGCTCCGCCATCTCCATAAGAGATGAACGGCAGTCGAGGGCTGCAATGGAATTTGAAGATACTGAATCCACGGACTTGATCGCGGCCTGACTGTCCGAGAAGATACGGATATCCTTTGTGGATATCACATTTCTCTTCAGCCACGTCAGGGTTTCTTTTATCGCCATAATCTCCGCCTGGAATACGCTACAGTGATTAGGAAGACGGAAAGAGAGACTCAGATTTAGCCTTTCGGAGAAAACGCCGCCACCAACCCCGTCACTAGTTTTTGATCCATCGGTGTAGAAGTGGATCGCTTTATCTTTCTCAAATTCAGCGTCCTCCCAGAATGATCTGGAAGGAATAGTGACTTGAAAGTTCTTTCCGAACTGTAATTGGGGTATGGTGTAATCTATGTTTCCTGGTAGAGACTCAAATGAGTCCAGAATGGTGGTGTGGCCAATGTTATTGTTGACCCACTGCGAGGTAGCCTTAAGGCGGACAGCAGAACAGGCTGCTGTTTACCTACTAAAAATGTCGAGTGGTAACAGATGTAGCAGGAGATCTAGTGCTGCAGAGGGGGTGGTACGGAGTGCTCCGCTTATGCACAAACCTGCTGTGCGTTGGACTTTGCCAAGCTTAGCACAGTTTATAGCTTTACTTTCAGCTCCCTAGCTCAAATTTTGGTTTTTCAATAAATTTGTTTTATTTATTTGTGGACGTGTTAGTGGGCGGATTTTGAAAATTTTATCTTCCGAGCAGTTTTAGGAGTCATAGATCATATATAAAAAATCAGCTTTCTAGCTCAAAATTAGATTTTTTCGAAAAATTAGTTTTTTGAGTTTGTGGGCGTGTCTGTGGGCGGATTTCAAAAATTCCTAAACTTGATTAATTCGGGACCCTAGAGAGTATATGGTTAAAATTTCAGCTCTCTAGGCCCAGTTTAAAGGCCTAATTTTTGCCGACAGACGGACGGACGGACGGACGGACATGGCTAGATCGACATTACTATCGATGGTGATCATAAATATAGTAACTTTTAGGGTTCTACGGGCAATATTATCTAAGGTATGTTGCAAACTATGCGTCAAAATTAATATACCCTTAGAATAGGGTATAACAAATAGCTATATGTTTTTTTATACCCTATTTTAGCTGAAATTTATAAAATATACTCTCTAGGCGCCTTTCAAGCCCATGTGCAAATATTTTCAAAATCCGCCTACTGACAAGCACAATTTAAAATAATCCTTTTTTTGAAAATCCAAAGTTTGAGCTAGGGAGCTGCAATTTATAATATATACTCTCTAGGGGGCCCTTTATGCTCATGTGTAAATATTTTCAAAATCCGCCTACTGACACGCCCACAATTAAATTTTTTTTTTTTTTTTGAAAATCCAAAATTTGAGCTAGGGAGCTCAAATTTATAATATATACTCTCTAGAAGCCCTTTATGCTCATGTATTAATTTTTTTTTAAATCCGCCTACTGACAAAATCCAAAATTTGAGCTAGGGAGCTCAAATTTATAATATATACAAATATATACTCTCTAGAAGCCCTTTATGCTCATGTGTTATTTTTTTTTTTAAAATCCGCCCACTGACACACCCACAATTAAATAAAACAATTTTATTGGAAAACCAAAGTTTGAGCTAGGGAGCGTATTTTTTACAAAAGCTTTGTTTTTTTGATAAAATCCTTTAAATGTTATATAACAAAATATGTAGAGCGTTCTTAACAATTCAACAATACTTAGACTTTTGTCACGCCCACTTATGAGGGATAGGAATAAGAATAGGGTAACCAACCGTCCTATGTTTAAATGTTTATTTGAGCATTCAAGTTTTTTTGTATCATATTTTGAAAATAATATCGCTTAAGTGGCCACCGACATTGTAAATTACCATTTGCTTTCTTTTTTTCCCCTTTCTATAGTTTTCTTTCGGAGTATATCACTCCATTGCTAATGCACACAAATTCTATACTTTATCAACAAAAATTGTCTGTACAGGGAAGATATGATGTTTGTCTCTCAGTCTGGTTGCAATGACTTACATAAATCGGTCCCTCTTTAAAGCTCTCACAGGGTTGCCGTAGTGTGTATGATAATTCGCCATAACTCAGAGAGCAATTCTATTAGGGTTACCATCTTCCAATTTAAAATAAAAATATTGCGGAACGAAATACATTCCGTTTATTTTTTTCCTTTTCTGGTAAGATAATAATAGGTGTGTTTTTTTAAGAGTATCTCCAGTAGATCAACAAAATATATAAATTTCGAAACACAAAAAAAAACTCAAATCGAAAAATATATCATTGTAATCCAATTTATCCATTATAAATATTGTAAAACATAAAGTACTCGTACTAATTCCTAATATCACTACTCAACTAATCCGATGAGTAATTACTGCTATTGCTCTCGTTATTTAGGTCTATTATTAACCTTTCAACTGCTTCCTCGGCAAAAACGTCCATTTCCCACATATTTGGCTCAACAACCTGTTCAACGTGTTGGACACATCGATGCCATTTTTCATAAGTGCTGTCGTTAGTAAGTTTCTTATTTCAGCCAATTTAATTTATTTGTTTTGGCTTGCTACAAACCCGTTCACTTGAGCCCAAACCAATTCTATTGGATTAAGGTCACAGTGATAAGGCGGCAAGAAGCACTTCATGTCCCGCATTCTGAGCCATTTCATCCACGACGTATGTTTCATACTTGGCTTTATAACGTTTAACGATTTCAAGCAACCCATTGTATGATTGAATCCCTACCTAACTTGAGATCTTCCTTTTGGGAATTCCCGTATTCATTGGCAAAACAGGCGTCATTCATCGGAAAAACAAAGACATTATACCTACAATCAGGTACATAATGAGATGAAAGGATGTATTTATGTTTTTTTTTTAATTAAACAGTTTGCGACATAAACTCAATCAGCAAGATTTTCTAAAAACATTTCCCAGTTCTTTCCGCTATATGCATATTGTGAAAGGTAGACACAATCAGGAAATTAGAATACAAAATTATATAACCAGGACGCAATGTCATAGAACTAAACAGATGGTAAAAAAAACTGCACTTGTGCAGCTGTACAATACATATACAATCAAATTAAAACCGAATGGCAATACCCCACGTAATTATTCGTTCTCAAAAGCACTAAAACCGAAAGTTCTTTGACAAAATCCATAGAAAACCCCTTAATGATATGCTTCATTGTAGAGATGGTATTACTGTTCTGATGTGCTTCAGTCACACATAATGCTTATGTTGGTGGATGATAATAGCAAGCGAACACAAGACGATCATGCTCATTCCCATTCGGCTGTGTGGGAGACTGGTCGTGGTGGGTTGTATACGAATTTTAGGAAAATTACAACAACAATTCGCCAGTGGTTTGGTTTTTATTTCAGTGGCAATTCTTGCGTTTGAGTGCCGTGAGAGTATCTACAGGCACAACTGGTAGAAAAAAAGCTCCTCCATAAGGTCTGTACTGACAATTTTTGTTGGATAATGTATAGTTATAATTGCTTCACAATACTGTCACACCGAATACACATTCGACATATTTTGTGAAATCTACAGCACTTTCCGATCATACCTGATGGCTCATTTTGTCTAATATTTTTTCCAATGAATTAGCAGTATTTACTCGTATCGTATGAACCCAGTATTTAGTTCTTTGAAGGCAAGTAGAAACTTTATTTTATGTATACCAAATCAAGTAAGTACATGCAATCTAACATTCTACTTCTACTTCTAGTATTTACTAATTGCTTTATTTCAAGTAAATAGCTACTTAGTTTTTATGCATATCGCCAATTTTCCAGACCCATTGACAATGTACCTATGTATTGTGGACTTCTTCTGAGCTGTTTTAACCGTTCTAATGAAGAAAGGAGTGAAAAGTGCAATCTTAATATTTACCTGTGCCACAATTCGCTCTGTACATCTAGAATAGGTAACGAACATGACAACCGACGGCTGTACTATGAGCCTAACACGTTTTATCGCCCGTTGAGGAGTCACACCCGTTATATTTTCGCTCGAACGAAAGAAAAAAAATTATAATCAATTTCTATTGTTTCGGCGTTGAGGTTGTTGGTTGCCTTCATATATTATTATTTATGAATTTTTTACTGTTTTGGATAATTTTTCTTTCATTTCTTGCATAAAAATAATAATTATGTATGACGGGAAAGGGAGTAGACTTAAAATCTCCATTCTGCTTTGAATTTGTATGTACATATTAGCCAAAAATAAACAGAGTCTAGAGATAGATAGATTTATCTCTTAGACCTTAAACGTATGAATGTCAGCCCCGGATCTAGGGGGGGGGGGGGGGGGGGGGGGGGCGGAAATACCCAGAGCGCGGAGTGAGACGTGCTGCACGAACATTTATTATTCGCGAGTCGCATAGGCATAGTTCAAAATACGCGCCCGCTCGCCCGCGGGAATCGCGATAGAGATAGATCCTGCGTATTGTCATGAATGCTGTATTGTATCTATCCACAAACTGCCTTTCTTTTCGCGGGTCCCACGAAACTCCTAGCGATCTCATCACACAATGTCCGCAGAATAGTAAAGGTAACTTCTTGAACTTAATTTCCCTGCTCGCCAAACATAATTCAACTCTTAAGTTTCAATTAGAACACTTAAAAAAGGTACAAGTATTATATTTGTCAAAGACAATACAGAATGAAATAATTGACATGATGGCAAAAACAGTTAGAAATTGCATTTTAAATGACATCAAAGAAGCCAAATACTGCACGATAATGTTCGACTGAACTCCAGATGTATCCCATACAGAACAAATGACCCAGGTTATTCGATATGTAAAGAGGACTGGCGAAATGTGTGAAATAAAAGAAAGTTTCATTGGTTTCATAGAAGTTGATGGAAAGACAGGAGAGGACATTTGTCAACAGATTTTAGAAAAATTGACAATTGATGATTTAGATATTGGACAATGTCGTGGCCAATCTTAGGATAATGGGTCCAATATGGCCATCCAACAACATCCATAAAGGAGTACAAGCTAGAATTGCAGAAAGCAATGAGCTGGCCGAGTTCCTACCGTGCTTGGCTCACTCATTATATATTGTAGTTGTTCATTCTGCCTCATTATGCCAGGAAGCTATTAACCTATTTGGACTGATTCAAAAAGTATATTGCTTTTTTGTTGACTCCACTACTAGGTGGGACATTATGAAAAAATACGTTAAAACTAATTTAAAAGGAAGTAATCAGAAGAGATGGTCGGCAAAACATGTTGCTGTGAATGCCCTATTAAATAATTTGCCAGAAATAGCGGAAGCCTTAGAAGAATCATGAATCATGAAGAAATCATGCTCCAGAAGCTTAGTACGAGGCAGGTCATCTCAAATGCTATAAAGAATTTTACATTTATCCTTAATTTAACTATTTGGGCTATTATTCTTCGCAAAATCAATCGAGTGAATATAGAAATTCAGAAAGAAGATATTATCCTTGCCCGTTCCGTCGCACTAATGGATGGTCTGCTCAAAACTTTGCAAAAAATGAAACAAACTCCAATTGAATATTATATAAAAGAGGCTGAAGAAGTTGCTGAAAAAAGTGGTGTTGACCCTATTTTGCAAAACAAACGAAATCCGAAACGTAAAAAACATTTCGATGAGATCTGTGAAGACGAATTGCAAACACTCCAACCTGTTCAACTATTTTCTAAAGAAATAATGATGGTATTTGATCGAATCATATCAGAAGTTAAAAAAAGGTTTGATTGCGCTATTATGCTGAATTTGAATTTAGCTTTTCTTAAGAACTGCAAAAGTATGGAGCAGATCTGGCTCGAAAATACGAGCGAGATTTAAGCGCCGTTGAATTCTGCCAGGAAATCTACGTTTTTAAAGAGCAAGCTCCGCTTTTATTTGGTGATATAGAAAAGGCTAACGGTTTCTATCTCTTGCAACAGATCTATGCGCACGATTTGCAGGATGCTTTTCCTAATATTTGTATTGCTCTGCGAATTTACTCTACGCTTCCTACTACATCCGCAAGCTGTAAGCGAAGTTTTACGAAACTAAAACTAATTAAAAATTATTCGCTATCTTCCATAAGCCAGGAACGCTTATCGAGTCTTGCAATCTTAGCGATAGATAATCGAATTGCACTCAAGTTAAATTATGACAAGGCTATAGATTTATTTGCAGAACAGTTTCAGTTTCAGTTTCAGTTTTTTTCTTTATTTCAATTAATATATGAAGCTTAATGCTAACAATATTGAGTACGTATTGAAAAGCTACAAGAAATAAATACTTGGCAATTAAGCAATATAATTTAAATTAGAAATAGTAAGAAACATTCTGTTATTCAATGAATAAGTGACGAATGTCCCATTATTTAACAATACATAAACAATTTTTTGTGGGGGTTAATCATAGATAAATATTTCTGTGTACAACTGTGTATTTACTTTTAAAATGCATATAAACAAATGTATATAAACGCTCTCAAAATTCATATTTTGCGCAAATATAATTAAATCACTGGACTAATGATACTATCTATCTCAGAATGATTTTTAGAAAACAGCCAATGTTTAACTCCGCTTAAAAATTTTGATTCAATCCTCTCACATCTTAGTTCAACTGGCAATTTATTAAATAAGCGGCACGAAATTATTGTATAAAAATTACAAAAAATGGATTTATAAGCTCGTGGAACACATACTAAATGGCAGCTATTGGCTCTTAAACTGTAGTCTTCTTGAAGTCTTGCAGAATTATAACCAGCACTTTTAAAAAATAATTTCAATACATTAAAAAAATACAAATGTCTAACTGGAAAAATGCCGAGGTTTGAAAATAAGGGAAAACTAGGTGCTCTACGGATTACTTTAGAAATAATGCGAATGGAATGTTTCTGTCTGATGAGCAACGGATTAATTTTACAGGAATGAGTACCACCCCAGCAGCAAATTCCATATTGCAGCTTTGATTGCACTAAGCCACTATAAGCGAGTTTTAAAATTGATTTCGGGCAGTAAAGACTAAGGTGGTATATCTGTCTGACAACTTTGTTGAGGTAAAGTTTTAAATGAGAAGTATGTTCCATCCAACTAAGTTTCTTATCTATGGTGATACCTAAATATTTAAAACGATCAACGCATTCAATATGAAAACATCCAATGTCACAAGGTAAATCAGACCTAAATGATGGAGAACAAAATTGAAATCTGGAGCAGCAAGGAGCATGATAAGTTAAAGGCAGACCTTCAGGAACTATCCCCAGTAAGTTAAAAAACATAAACTTTGTTTTGTTGCTTATAACTAGCTTATGAAGCCAGAACCAATGTCGGAGAATTTCTAGATCATGATTCATGTCAGCAATCGTATCGAAATGATTTTGATTGGAGTAAGAAAGAGCAGTATCGTCGGCAAATGCAGTTAAAATACCTTTGAATTGTTGAGAAAACAAAGAGTTAACGAAAATCAAAAACAAAATCGGACCCAAGACAGAACCTTGAGGAATTCCTTTGCTTAAATAGGATTTCGAGCTTAAATGGTTTTGGATCCTGGTTCTTTGACTGCGATTTGTTATGTACGAATAGAACCAATCATACACAAAACCCCTAAATCCAGCTCTAAATAGTTTTTTTAACAATAAATCATGGTCAACAAAATGCTCGACGAGTTAAATTGTAATTTCAATTCACAAATTAATAATACATTTGATTTTTATTTCTATTATACATATTTTTATTTTAAATACTACCCTGTGCTGTGTATAAAATATATATCCCACACCTTCATATCTATATATCTGTAAATAAAAAGCTTAACACAGAAAGAACAGCGATGGATGCATTATTTCCGGAAGGCATATGTAGGCTATGTCCAAATGTTAATCAATTAGTGGACATCTGACAGCTGGAATAATATAAATGGTAAAAGTAAAAATAAATATAAGTGGGTAGGGTGGCATTTTCCAGCTTTTGCCCCGCCTAAAAAAAATTGAAGATCCTGGGCTGGTGAATGTAGGAGAGTATCACAACAAGATCTTATAAACAGTAATGTGTACCTAACTGCAACCCCCTGCTTGGGCTCACTGTTGAATTTGGAGTAGGTGCGAGGTTTGGCATATTTTTGGGGTTTATTTATGGTCAATAACCATCTCCCAAATTTTTTTTTTATCATTGCCCACAAACTAAAATTTAGCCAAAAATAGTAAATAGGTACTAAAAACACTACGATTTAGACATTCTTCATCTTCCTTTACTGCGAGGTTCTCAACAGGATTAGGGGATCATAACCCTCCCACTTTACTGCATCAATACTGACCCGCTTTTGGGGTTCACCGGTTCGACCTCAATCGACGTCGTCAGGTTTCCTGGTTTCAGATCAGTTCATCACTGAGACCGAACGAATGCCGGTGCTTTTGCATTTAGAGTTATTAGGCCTGCCTCTTTTCTACGATTTCGACACGTGCATGCTCCCTTGATGGATTATTAGTTTATAGACTTGTTACGACACCGGTGATCTCCAGTCGTGTCAACCCACGGATTTGTATGCATACTAGCGGGACAGTTTTAAGATGTTAAATGTGTCGCTTTGCTCACCTAAATGTTAAAATTGCCTAGATGTGAATGTGATATCCCCCTTATTTGGGAGGCGCTGCAGTGCTATTTTAAGCCCGTCTCTGCACGGGAGTACTATGTAAATATATTGTGCAGTTTTAAACTAAGCTAATTTAGTAGACTTCATTTTATAATGACCAGAAGCAGAGCTTTAACGCAGATCCAAAATCAATTGCTATATAGCTTTTCCACATAACACATCTCACTGACACACTGCTCTTGAGCATTATAAATAATATTTCCATATGTCCAATGGTTTCCTTTTTAAGTCACGTGTAGCATATACAATACGTGTACGTATTCGTATGAATAGTTCGAAACATATATCATATCCTTAAAAACCAATACAAGCAAACCAAAAAGTACCCCTCAATTCATTTCAAATGATATTATTCAATAAGGGAAGGTACCTACATACATACATCATTTACAATATTATATATTAATGATAGATACTGCTCCCGGACCCGACCTATGGCTACGGGTATGTGATGTACATATGTGTGCAGCACATATCAAAACCATCCTGCTGTATGTTTATTTTGATTGAATATAAACACAATTAGCACAAATTGATTTTGTTTTCGAGTTTTAATATAAACCAAAGACAATTACTATACATTAGTATTGACGGTAGATTTATGTAATTTTGCACTTTGTAAACCATTTTCACATAAAATATATCTACACAATTTTTCAATTGATTCTTTCAATAAAGACACATAACAGAAATCACTTTGAATTGGATTAGAAATACGAATTATATTGCCCTTAACTGCATTGATTTAGTCTTCTCTTTCTGTTTGCGTAGTTGCTAATACCGAAAAACCTTTGTGTTGCTTTCGACCAAAATAATAATAATAAACATACTCGTAGCACGAGCTCGTAGTAATCTTAACGCACGAGGAAATCAGTCGCGTAAGAGATAGTGCGCAAAATCTTAAAATCGTAAACATACAAAAACATAAAAATATATACACATGTATGTATATACATAAATATCCACAAAAAACAAAGTCCTTTCCTTTTTGAAAGGCCATCTGTAGTGTATCTATAAAAATATTCAATATAGGTATTTCGACGTATGAACATACCTGTAAATTTAATTTGCAGAGCATAGCTCTTAATCCAGCGCGCGATTATGAGATTTAATTTAATTATCAGATACGGATTTCCGAACGATTTACCAGTGTTCTCCAAATAATTCTGAAGTAAAAACCTATCATCATAGTTATTGCATTTCTTACCAACAAAAAATGTATGTGAGTAAAAACCTATCATCATAGTTATTGCATTTCTTAGCAACAAAAAATGTATGTGAATTTTTAATTTGTTCCCGTTCTTCTAAACATCTTTTTGCATAGGATTGAAAGGGACCTCGAATCATAGCTCAAAACTTATGTAATTTGTTATTGGTACGAGCAAATAGTTTCGCTCTTATTGATATACGATATTAGCTGAAAACCATAGAACTTTTAGGGCAAAGGTGTAATTCAGTTCAATCAGAAACCTTCCTTACGGTTTTGCGGGATCGTTCTAAACTAACGAAAACCTGACTCCTCTGCATAGTTCTCTTTTGCGCAGTGTGAACATAGGGGAATATAATATTTCACTTTAAGTAAAGTTTGCAACAGCTAAAATAAGTTTGAATGTCTATAAGTTTAGACTCAAAATAATATTGTTTGTAATCTTATGGATATTTCATTAACTGAAATTTATCATCTCAATGTACAAATTCGTTGCTTCTATGTACAAGTTCATTGAGTCAATGCACAAAACAATGATTCAAAAATGTCGTTAAAATGTTTGTGTTGGCGCCTAAGATTTGAATCGTCACACAAATAAAAGATGTCCACTGTCCTAATTCATTGTCAACCTTCCCCACCCCATTCATACTCACCACACACCCACTTTCAACCTTTCCTTTAAAACCAAAACCATCGAAAAAGACATTCGTAGTCAAACCACAAAAGCGTTCGGAGCGAATTAGCTCAGCTAACCAATAAAAATATTATAACGTAGTTTGAAAAGTTGGTGTTTTATTGAAGTCGAGAAGAATCTTTTTCATGGCGACCGTGACAGGACTAATCGTTTAACATTAACTTAAACATTGAGTGACAAAGTGGAAAAACTATAGAAGTATTCTTCAAAGACAGTGACTTTTTCGGTTAAGTGAACAAATGAACAAAGTTCGCAGAATTTAAATTATTAAATAAGTTGTGTTCGAATACGGTTCCGCGCTCGCGAACGGTCAAATAAACTGCATCGTCGCATGCTGCAACAGGATCAGCAAAACTGCATATTGGTGAGTCTGTATCGTTCATAAAACATATTCTACATACCTACATGCCCAAATCAAAATTTGAATTTTAAATTTAATCGCAAGGATCGTTTTCGTTGAGATCGAACCAATTTTTGAAGGAATTCCACCACTTTGTCGTTATTCGCCTCATACCTACATATAGTTATCCAATTCAAATCATTTCATAAATTCGTTGAAATTGATTACCCAAACGCAATTGTTAGTTTGATTGCTACGATTCTTCTAATAAGGTGAATATTATCCCATCGATTGCATCGTACACCAACTTATATTCGAAAAATTAACTGAAGTAATTAATCATTCGTCTCGTCAGTTGAAACTTTCAAAGGAAAATTTGCGCTCGTTACCTACCTTTGATTACAACTCGCCGCAATTCGCACTAGTTCCCCAACAAGAGCTTTCGCTTTCGCTTTCGTTTTGTTCAATTTCGTCGCCTAGAAGAATTGGATATTTACCAACATTTCAAGGGTTATTGAACTTTCTTCGTCGCTTGCAAATTTACTGCTTGATTGGCCTCCTCTGCACTTGCAAAAAAAAAAAAAGCCCGCTACCGCATCAGCACAGTCATCGTCGTGCTGTTGGTAGTTTGTGAAACGCACATACATATTCAATCGCATTTACTCCGTTCGTATGCTTTATTTTAGTCGTTCTTTCCTCCATATTCTTCCCAGCTGTTAGAAGCTAAATAGAAGGTAGAAGACATTTGCTGCTTGAAAGAGTTGTTGCTGCTGATTTGCAATTACATATTGCAAACAAATTCGGCTACACTATATACATACATATATATATATAGTGAGGAAGGGAACATCGTTTGAATTTAGAAATCAGCTGGTCCGTCCGTAGGCAGACAACTAATCCGTTGGATTTTGTTATTAAGGAAAAGAAAAGGTAAACAAAGCAGCTAGGTAACATGGAAGCGGAAAAAACGTTGGATGCTTTAAAAATGAGCAGGGCGTCATCAAAGGGATACATTTCCCGCATAAAAAATATTATAGAGGCTAAGGGATCTACAATGGAATATGCTGATCTAGAATGTCGTCTAGGCATTATTGAGTCCTATTTCAAGCAGGCTCTTAACTATCAGACTCGAATTGAAGAGTCCATACCGACTGATAATTGTCGCGGTGAATTAGAGGAGTTGTACTGTGCCACTAAATCGAAGATCGTTTCGCTAATGGGAAAGCACAGGAGAGCTAGCGTCCCAGAAACTTCGTTCGGTTTTCCTCAGCAGCCGATTTCGCGGTTGCCACAGCTTCGTTTGCCTAGATTTTCAGGAAAATATTGCGACTACAAGAACTTCATTGGAACATTTAAAACGCTGGTTCATAACGACTCTTCGCTCAATATTGAGTCCCAAGTAATTTTGGCAACGGTAGTTGTCAAGGTCAGGAATCTGGTAGGAGATTTCGTTTCGGCTAGGGCTTTACTGGATTCCGGTTCGCAGATTAATTTAATGACGGAATCTTTAGCAAACAGTCTGGGTCTCAATTCGACTATTAGTCCGATTGATATATGTGGAATTGGAGATATCAACGCAAAGGTTCGTTCCAAAACTAGGACAACAGTGCAGTCAAGGTTTGAGGACTTCGAAAAAATCATTGAGTTCTGGATTGCGCGCTTCATCACGGAGTTTCAACCGCAACATCGTTTGCAAACGAAGAATTGGAATATTCCCCACGATATCAATTTAGCTGACCCCCTATTCTACAAACCTCAAACGATCGACATGTTGCTGGGAGCAGATTTATTCTTCGATCTTATGCAGAAAGGTCGCATCAAACTAGGCACAAATCTACCTAGTCTCCAAAACACACTTTTGGGATGGATTGTTTCGGGAGCTTATTGTGCACATGGGGTACGTAAGTCGACTTGCAACTTCCTGGAGACGTCGTCACAATACAATTCTGCTAGTTTAGAGAGGGTGGTTGAGAGATTTTGGAAAATGGAGGAAATCGAAACCAAAACTATTCGCACGCCCGAACAACTTATTTGTGAACAGCATTTTGTAGAAAATGTAAAGTGGCTTTCTAGTGGAAAATTTAGTGTGAAGCTTCCCTTTAGGGATAATCCAGTTCAAGTTGGGAGCTCTTTAGAAATCGCCAGGAAAAGGTTTTTGTCTCTCGAACGAAGGCTTAATAGAAATCCCGAATTAAAGCGTGAATATGCCAAATTCATTCAGGAATATTTAGATTTGGGACATATGTCTTTGGTGACAAAACTCGATTTTAGTCAGCCACATTATTTTCTGCCGCACCAGTGCGTTCTTCGACCTGATAGTTCGTCCACGAAGCTTAGAGTAGTCTTTGATGCTTCCTGTCACACTACTTGGAATCTGTCGCTGAACAACATTTTGATGGTAGGACCTACAATTCAGGAGGAAATGTACACTATCGTTCTTCGCTTCAGATGTCATAGATACGTCTTGACAGCGGTCATTCAAAAGATGTATCGTCAAATCGAACTCGATAGGGAGGATCGCAAGTTTCAGTTGGTTCTTTGGAGGGATGATCCAAAGAAAATCATCCAAACATTCTGTCTGAACACCGTCACGTACGGTACTTCATCAGCACCATTTCTCGCAACTCGTTGCCTTCAGGAGATTGGTCTCAGAAACAAAAAGGAGTTTCCCCTAGGATCAAAGATTGTTTTAAGAGACTTTTATGCTGATGATCTTTTAACAGGAGCTAGCTCAGTCGATGAATTATACCGAATCCAACAGGAAGTCACTACAATCCTAAAATCAGCACATTTCGAACTCCACAAATGGCATTCCAATGCACCAATGTGCTCTTCGATGGAAACAACCAATGTGGAGATAAACATCGAAAACCAGGAATCCACAAAAACGCTTGGGATTTCGTGGAATCCAAAGGAGGATATCTTTCAATATTCTTACAATGAATCGTTTTCACCTACAAAGCTCACAAAGCGCACCATTTTGTCTTCTGCGAGTAGATTGTTCGATCCCCTGGGACTAATTTGCCCTGTTGTTGTCAAGGCAAAAATGTTTCTGAAATCGTTGTGGATAGAGAAGCTAGACTGGGACGAGCCCTTGCCTCGTCACTTGGAAGCTTGCTGGAAAGACTACACTGCGGATCTACAGAATCTGAAGTGTATAGCCGTTCCCAGGTTCATATTTCAGTCAGGTTGTAGGAGTCTCCAAATTCATGGATTTTCTGACGCGTCGACCAAGGCCTACGGATGCTGCCTATATACTAGGTGCGAAGATGAGTTCGGTAATGTTTCGGTAAACTTAATTACTGGAAAATCCAAGATAGCACCTGCACAAACTCAGTCACTCCCCAGGTTAGAGCTATGTGGAGAATAGATGCTGTCTATTGGAGGCACGTAAGATCTGAGCACAATCCGGCAGATCTGATTTCGAGAGGATGCAATGTGAAGGACTTACATAACTCATCTTGGTTTGCGGGGCCTGATTTCCTGAGAGAAAGATACAGCAACTGGCCGTGTAACGCAGATCCTACTGAACTCAACGTTGAAGAACCGTTATTGGAACGAAAGAAAAGAAGAAGCATTTTCGTATGCGAAAGGGTAGAAGAGACGTTTTTGGGCGTATTCTATAAATATAGTTCATATGCAAAAACAATGCGAATAGTAGCATACGTCTTGAAGTCCATAGACTTGTTTAAAAAACGGCAGACATCTGTGGAGCTGTCAGCTGAAAATTTAAATCAGGCGATGTTGGCCAGTGTGCGGTGCATACAACACACATATTTCCAAAGGGAAATAGCAGAGATTAGAGCTGGCGGAACTACGACAAATTCGAAGCTCCGACATTTGTGTCCGTTCGTGGATGAGATCTCTGGTTGGAGGATCCTTAGAGTAGGTGGCCGGATATGTAATGCCGACATAGAGATCGACAGGAAATTTCCGATTCTGCTACCGAACAACGACGCGTTCGTAAAAAAGTATGTTCGACACGTGCATATCACAAACTATCATGCAGGTTCACAGGCTCTGCTCAACTTTTTACGAGATCGATATTGGATAATCAACGGAAGGAAATTGGTAAGGCAGATTGTCAACAGCTGTCTCCATTGTAGGAGATATAAGCCGAAGCTGATGGAGCAAATCATGGGCAACTTACCCATTGACAGGCTCACGCCAAATCGACCCTTCTCCATTTGCGGAGTCGATTTTTGTGGACCAATTCTCACTTCATGGAAGATTCGTGGAAAACAACCCTACAAAACGTATATTGCTGTCTTTGTCTGTTTCTCGTCGAAGGCAGTGCATTTGGAGGTCGTTTCCGACCTAACTTCCGATGCATTTATAGCAGCGCTTAAGCGGTTGATAGGGCGAAGAGGTTGTCCGTCTAAAATTTATTGCGACAACGCAACCAACTTTGTAGGCGCTAGGACAAAATTAGTGGAATTCCGAAATAAATTTTTTAAATCCGTAATTCTAAACACCATTTTTAATTTCGCTTCAGAGAAAATGATCGATTTCAAGTTCATACCCCCTCGGGCGCCACACTTCGGAGGACTCTGGGAAGCTGCAGTGAAAGCAGCAAAAACACTGTTGCATAGAACTTTGGGCAGCGCATTGTTGACATTCGAGGAACTAGCCACGGCACTCGCTGAAATTGAAGGAATACTAAATTCGAGGCCTATAACTCAATTGTCATCAGATCCAGGCGACTTCAGTGCTCTGACCCCGGGGCATTTCCTCATTGGATCTGCAATAAATTCATTCCAGGAACCAAATTTACTTAACGATAAAATTTCTTATCTCAACAGATGGCAACGCATATCAATCAAGCAGCCTTTTTGGAAGAGATGGATGAAGGAGTTCGTTGACAGTCTTCAGGTTCGAGCCAAGTGGTTTCGGGCGCAGCCTAACATCAAAGAGGGAAGTCTGGTAATCGTACATGAAGACAATGTGCCCCCCTACAAATGGGCATTAGCAAGGGTGACCAAAATTATCAAGGGAGACGACGGAAAAGTTCGTGTCGTTCAATTGAGGACCAGTTCCGGAAGCTTTCGGCGGCCCATCACGAAGATTGCACCACTACCAACTGAAGATTGACGGTTTACAACGCATCAACGTGGCCGGAATGTTGGCGCCTAAGATTTGAATCGTCACACAAATAAAAGATGTCCACTGTCCTAATTCATTGTCAACCTTCCCCACCCCATTCATACTCACCACACACCCACTTTCAACCTTTCCTTTAAAACCAAAACCATCGAAAAAGACATTCGTAGTCAAACCACAAAAGCGTTCGGAGCGAATTAGCTCAGCTAACCAATAAAAATATAATAACGTAGTTTGAAAAGTTGGTGTTTTATTGAAGTCGAGAAGAATCTTTTTCAGTTTGCCTTGTTAAAAAAACTACTTAATTTACTACTGACCAGCTACATAGTTTCAATGTTCAGTTTCATACTTTGATGAATAGTATACATTAACTTACGTTCCAAAAAAAAAAAACATATATTTGCTAGCTTGATACCTACATACATATATTATTCTTTATTGTTTTCATTGTTTTCGTTAAAGAGCTTCATTAAAGGTATTTGTATTACTTTAAGGGTATATTAATTTTGACGCGAAGTTTGTAATATACCTTATTATTCCCTATAGAGCCCTAAAAGTTACAACAATGATAATCTGCAGAAGTAGTAATGTCGATGTAGCCATTTCCGTCCGTATATACAAATTAGGATTTTAAACTGGAGCTAGAAAGCTGAAATTTTAACAATATACCTACTCTCTAGGGGCCAAAAAAATCAAGTTTAAGAATATTTAAATTCTGCCCACAATCTAAAAAAAATTATCGAAAAAATCGAATTTTTAACTAGAAAGTTGAAATTTTTAATATATGGTCTTTACGGACCCAAAATGCTTGGGAGTCAAAATTTTTAAAATCCGCCCAGTGACATAAATAAAAGTATTTTATCGAAAAGTCAAAGTTTGAGCTAGGAAGCTGAAATTTAAAACATATACTTTCTAGGGCAGTTTATCATTTTTAAAATCTGTCCTCTGACACGCCCGCAATTAAAAAAAAACAGTTTTATACTCTCTAAGGGCCCTTAATGCTTATGTGTAATTATTTTTAAAATCCGTCTACTGACACGGCTA